>JADBJO010028709.1:0-19827 GCA_016801955.1 Conus betulinus | reverse complement strand
TGGGATCCGGTGCCGCCGGATGAACGTTCTGCCCGCCATGTGTTCGTTGGCAACGATTCCGGTGCATTATGGTTGTTCGAATTACGACAGCTCGAATCACCGTTCTCCGAATCACGGCTGTTGGAATCACAGTTGTCAGAATCACGGCTATCGGAATGAGAGGCATATCCATGCTTAAAAAAATGGAAGAACTCTCAAGATGGACTCATCTCTCTCTCTCTCCTCTCTCTCTCTCTCTCTCTCTCTCTCTCTGTGTTGTCATGAGCGAGGCACTGAAAACAACATTTCACTGACAATGAACGCTCAAAATCCAATTTAAAACCCGCCAAAGCGTTTCTAACAACTGGTCAAGGTCCGCAAAACTGTTCACTGAAAACAAACGGTGGGTTTGCAGGCTCACGGCACTCTTTCTCGTGGTCACAAGTCGCAGTGTTCACTGCCCATTTTTCTCAGAACTGACCAGCAGGCCCATTGTCGTCTGGAAATGACTTTTTTGATGTGAAAAGAGCTTTAGGGTGCAGCCGGGGTATTCCCCGAGATTGGAAAGTCGTGATTTTGACCACCGTAAACGCACTCGACAACTCAAGAAGAAAAAGAAACACCCAAAGGGGCGGGGTACGACCCAGAGAAGCGCTGTCCTCAACTGCCGAACCAACCAGCTGGGAGCAACCCTGCGCCACCCTTGGAAGCCTGCGCTGTGTTCACATAGGGTGCAGGCACCTTCAGGGTACGCCAGGAAGACGTCAAGGGACATAACTGCTCCCTGGCAGATGGCGTTGTGGCGGTTGACCACTAGATGTGACGCGCGTAGGAACCGCCACAGGACCGTCCCCAATGAGTATACCATCCCATATGTTATGACTGCAGAGCCCGCCGCGACCATGGGAATAGATCTGAAGCTTACCTTTACATTATTTTAATTTTTGGTCGCAATACGTCATTCTGGGTTCGAGAAATCAAACGGAATGGCAGACAGTTTTGAGCACGGCCCAAAACCTTGAGGATGCGAGAACTTCGGCTACCGTGTCATGAATTGGTTTTGTTGTTGATGTTGTTGTTGTGTGTTGTTGTTGTTGTTGTTGTTGTTGTTTTTAGGATTTGATCTGTGCAGGTTGTGACCTTGGTTTGGTGTTTCGTATGAGTTTGACAGCCCTGAAAAGGCACTGAGTGGTGGGCTGACAGCCCTGAAAGGCACTGAGTGGTGGGTTGACAGCCCTGAAAAGGCACTGAGTGGTAGGTTGACAGCCCTGAAAAGGCACTGAGTGGTGGGTTGGGCCGTGAGAAGTTCTACTATGAACCCACTTATATTTGGGAAGATGCAAATTCTAAAATGTGGAAAAAAGCTTGCAATACATTGACTGACACGAATGCTACCGCCCATCCCACCACCCCTCCCAATAGAAAACACACACACACACACACACAACACACACACACACACACACACACACACTGAAAACCAAGCAAGCAAGCAAGCCAAACAAACAAACAAAACAAAAAAAGGAGGCATTAATTACCTCTTAGTCAAGCTTGTCTCAGTCTTGTAGGCAAACTTGAGACAATAAAGGAAAAAAGAAAAAAGAAGAAAAGGGGAAAAAAAGATGGGTAACGTGAAAAAGAAAAAGTTGTTGGTCTTTGAAAACATGTAGCGCTTTATAAAAAAATGTCTGGCAAATAAAAACAAAAACAAACGAACACGCACACACACACACACACACACACACACACACACACACACACACACACACACACACACACACACACACACACACGCACACACACACAAACACAAACAAAACAAAACAAAACACACACACACATGCACACACACACACACACACACACACACACACACACACCACACACACACATAACTTTAAATCACTTGACATGGAATCGCTCCTTGAAGTCTTCGCACAACGTGGTTCTTAGTTTTCTCCCAGATTGTTTGTGGGGGAGGCTGTCAGAGTGCTTGTAGCGGGAGGGCAGGTGCAGGCTGTCATGTTTTGACAAGAGTGTCATTTTGGCCACTGCTCTCCTCATCTGAAAACAGGGGGGCGGCGTTTAGGGCAGGTGCGAAGAATGGGAGTGAAGAGCAGAGGGGTGGTGGTGGTGGGGTGGTGGGGGGCGGGGGGGGGGGGGGGGAGTGGAGTTGGAGGAGGAATGGGGATTGTTCCACTTCGATGAATTTCAACACATGTGACAAACCGTGCAGACGATCAATATTCCATTCTATCGCTTCACTGAGCATGAACATGTCTGCATGAGAATGGTAAGGAACTGAGGACAGAAACGTATTAAAAGATATCATTTCACCAGTGAAATATAATCGTACGAGTACAAAGTTTATATTTGTCTGTTCTTGCTGAAATCAGTACACTAGTCAGAGACGCGGGGCATATTTGCCATTTTTTTTTTTTAAAGGCTAAGACACAACGCATTCCATTGTAATTTCGCGTCGCTGGTTGTTTTTACTTATTTGTGTATTTTTGTTTACGTATCATTTTCAAACTTACTGTCATGTGTTGCGTACTTCTAAGACTAGACATATGGATCAATCGTCTTCCAACTGATGTGATTTTATTTCAATTCCTAGAGGATATACAGGTTTTTTTTTTTTGTGTCTGGTCTATGATTTGTACGAATGAAAGACTTCCACGCAATTTTTTTTATGTGCATATTTCAGGAAATCTGTTTTGATGTGTTGTGGATTTTTTGTGTGCGCTCCCAATAACATCTGCTTAGGGGAATTTTGTCTGACGTGATGGCAACCCTGACACAGCCAGCCTCTCTTAGTCGCCCAAGCACTGAAGAAAACGAACCGAATTATACACTACAACCACCGATATAGGTAATGCAGCACCAACAGTGTCATGTATTCCTGCCGATAAGTGTTCCAGCTGTTCATTTTGGTGAATCTGTGACAAAAAAGAATGCAAAAAATATCATCAGAACAGATGATCCATCCGTATGATTGTTGACGTGGCTGTAGGCTCTGAAATTAAAAAACAAACAAACAAATTAAAAGACCAGCATGTATTCATTGTTTAACTGGCAGCGTGTGGGGTGGGGGTGGGGGATGGGGGGGGGGAAGCTAGTGTTTTTGTTTGGTGTGGTGTGTGTGTGTGTGTGTGTGTGTGTGTGTGTGTGTGTGTGTGTCGGCCGGCCTCTCTCTGTCTGGTCTCCCTCTCTCTGTGTGTGAATTACTATGTATTTTCTCTCTCTCTCTCTCTCTCTCTCTCTCTCTCTCTCTCTCTCTCTCTAATCTATGCAAATAATCTCATCAGTTCCAAAGTTCTCTCTCTCTCTCTCTCTCTCTCTCACACTCTCACACACACACACACACACACCACACACACACACACACACACACACACAAAACGCACGCACGCACACATACTTTGTTGTGTCTATGGACCCTTGAGGGTCTCGCTACATTTTGAGTCTGAGACGAGTCTGAGTCAAACACACACACACACACACACACACACACACACACACACACACACACACACACACACACACACATACACACACACACACGCACACACACACACATATACACACATACACACACAACACACACACACACACACACACACACACACACACACACACATCCACACGCACACCCTACACACTCTCAGAGAGAGAGAGAGAGAGAGAGAGAGAGAGAGAGAGAGAGGAGAGAGAGAGAGAGAAAGGAAGTAGCTTTTGCGAGACCAATATCGCACCTACGACCTCCTTCAAAAACCAAACGATCTTTTCCTCCAGCTAACACGTACAGCCCAGTTGACTATTTTTTCCCCCCCCCCCCCCCTGAAGGCTTCGCACTCTTCCATATCATAAAAGTAAACCTTGACTGTTTTAAATTCCTTGACGTTTGTGTACGATACGATCACGCACTTTCTCATCATCCCCGATTCTCTGGCGGATGGATCTCGCGGTAAGTCCTTCAGAGGCTACTCCTCTCTGAGATACTGACGGTTGATAGGACGCAGCAATATTCTAAGTCTGTATAGCCAGAGGCTAGTTCCCATCCCCCCCCCTCCCCCCCCCCCCACCACCACCACCACCACCACCATACACACACACGTTTGATGAGCCTGATAACGGGGGAGTAGTCTTCTAAAGGGAGCGTCACACGAGCCGTCGCGCCTTCTCAACTCTCTCTCTCTCTCTCTCTCTCTCTGTGTGTGTGTGTGTGTGTGTGTGTGTGTGTGTGTGTGTGTGTGTGGTGTGTTGATTCACACTGCTTACCAACTGAGGAAGACACAGTGCAACTGCTGCAAGTATTTATTTTCCTTGTATTCTGGTAATACTAATAATGAAAATAAAAGTAATGGTAATAATTGTGGTGATAATAATATTCCCCGAAGTTGGAGTATGGCTGCCTTAATGGCGGGATGAAAAAAAAAAAGGTCATACACACAAAACTCCACTCCCTTTGTTGGGTAGATGGGATTAATCCCGGCCTGTCCATACAGGGAGTGTCCGCAGGAGTACCACCCTGCGTACGCTCAAAGAAAATTATGGTGATCATGATTAAAACAACAACAATAATGATAACAATAGTAGTAGCAAGAATAACAATAAGAGTTACAAGAACAACAATACCAAGAACAACAACAACAACAACAACGACAACAATAATAATGATAACGATGGTAACAACAACAAGAACAATAATAATCAAACTGCAATATCTTGGAGTTAAGAGAGAGAGAGAGAGAGAGAGAGAGAGAGAGGGAGAGAGAGAGAGAGAGAGAGATGTCGGTAAAAGAAACAACCTCTAACTCAAGTATGCTAGAAGTACTGACAAAATGAAGAGGAGAGAGAGAGAGAGAGAGAGAGAGAGAGAGAGAGGAGAGAGAGAGAGAGAGAGAGAGAGAGAGAGAGAACAAGGCATAAGAGGGGAGAAACCTAGCAAAAGCGACAGAAAATAAAGCAGTCAAAGACACTTCCCTTGGGCAAAAGGAAGACAGCCTAAGTGTGAAAGACAATATTCGAAGGTCGTGTAAAAACGGTCATTTGTTCCTGTGATGAAATGTCGGTCAGTGTGACTTTAGTGAATTGATGAGCATCCGTTGAGCTTTGTCGACATACTTCTGTGTTTGAACAAGTGCCGTACTGTGTTTAAATGAGACGACGAACTCGTCTGACATATTACGTTTACAATGAACTCGTCTAGCATATTGCGTTTAAAAATGAACTCGTCTAAGGGATGATAGGACGCATCAGTATTATCATCACCATGGTTATTATCATCAAGGAGATCTTAAAGAACGAGATGAAAAAAGAAAAAAAAACACACACACACATGACACAAAAAACCATGTACCTTGAGTAACCTCAGGGCACGAAAAGATACGTGTAAAGAAAAGTTGTTAAAAAAAAAAAAAAAAAAACGAGAATAGGTAGTGTGTGTGTGTGTGTGTGTGTGTGTGTGTGTGTGTGTGTGTGCGTGCGTGGGTGGATGTGTGTGTGTATGTGTGTGTGTGTGTGTGTGTAAAACTGCATTAAAAGTACGTTTCCTGTTCTGCTTTTTGCCTTTGTGCAGAAGGGCTGGAGTAGGGGGGAGGGGGGGAAGGGTCCATGAAAGTCACGACATCATTAACATTGGCCAGACAAACGTCCTGAAGCATTTGGTTTACACTTCATATGAGCATAATGACTATCACGTTAAGAGATGCGACCTGGTCATTTACTGTATTTACTGAGTGCAGGATGATCCGCTTTTGGTCTCATATGATTTTAATTGTTCTTCTGAGCCATGTATCTTTTCGATCTCCGTGTTCGGCCAAGGCTCTTCACAAGGCGATACTAAAACGGACTCGCTGGAAATCTGTCACTTACGCTCACTTCACGCTTGTAGTGGGCGTAAACGTAAGATGCAAACAGTATTAACGACGTACATTGACAATGCATAATAATGCTAACAAGATTTAATTAATACTTCTCTTCCAAAGATGTGGTTTGTATATTGTAATTTGTCTTTTATATTAACATACTGCCAAAAAACGTTGTGGGTTAGAACGGTGCATTATGTAGGAAAAAAAAAATAATGCGTAGAGTATGGGGTTGTCCGATGTATTTAAATGACTGGTGTGCGTTCTTTTAATTCATGTGTGTGCGTGTATTCTTGAGACTGAAACAGAAGAACTTTAAATCATGAACCCCAAACACGCACAAAACACAAACACTGACATATGTAACAAAAAGATGTCTACTAATCCAGGAACTGGAAATGAAGTTTGCTGTTTGTAACATTTGTGGTCTAGGTGTATTTGCTCTAACAAATTCTTTTTTCGTAATGACAGAGAAGAATGTATTGTACGAAGAGCAAGAAAAATCGGACAATGAAACAAAATTTGGTTACCAGAAATCAAAGACAAAAGGCCATATTGCAACTGAAAAACATCTGTCTTTAATAAATTGAACCGAAGTGTGTGTAAATCATGTGGTATGTATGTGTTATATGCATGCATTAATGCATTTTCCCAGAAAGGATATAATCTTCCACCATCAAGCGTTTAGCCTCTGAATGGAAATTTTTGTTTCGTATTTTCACACAGTCTCTCACTAATGTACATACCCTTTCATTCTAGTATAGGTCAAAACGTGGTGGAATCAGAAAAAAAAAAAAAAACCAAACAAACAAAAACCAAAACTATTCCAATTCCTCTAGACAAAATGCAACACATTAAATACAACTATTAATCTGATTTTATAAGGTACGTATTGAATATTTATATTCAAGACAAAACAGAAAGTTGAAAATTGTGGTAGTGCTGTCACTCATATAATAACTGTCTTGCTATAGACACCGGCGCAATGGGTTGTTGAGAAAGAATGCGTCTATATTGAATACGGCTCAGGTATCTGGCCAAAAAATGTTGGTGACTGTTGCTGCTGCTGCTGCTGCTACCAGTACTACGGCTTCTATTATTAGGCAGCTACTACTTCTACTTCGACTATGGCAAAGTTCATTCACCTCTGAATGCCTATAATCATTACAAATCTTCGTCTTAACAAAGCAGCAATGAACTGTCAGCTGAATAGCGTTATGAAAATCTTAGATTCTCCACTTCCCTCTGTGCCCTCCTCGCCTCCTCCTCCTCCCCCCCCCCCCCCCCCCCCTCCCTTCTTCCCCCACCCACTTTCTCTTCCCTTCTCCCCTTTCTTCTTCATAAGGTGCTTGTGTTATAATCTACTTTAAAAAGAATGCAAGAAAATGGTCACTGCAAAAAAAAAAAAAAAAAAAAAAAAAATCAGGTGAACAAGAAGCATTTATTCTGGACGAATCTTTTCTTATGTTACGTCAGAGATACAACGCTTTCGGGCCTACTTGATTCTGTATGTGGCACATTAAGGCTAAGATTAATCCAATCTTTTTCAAACAACAACACCGGACGACGAGCCTATCCTTCATCTCCAAGCAGTTAAACTCTACATACGTCCATCTGTATAAGTAGTTATCTCCCTCGACGTCACCTTGAAACCCTGCAGGCTAGTTCACCGAACGTTGGCAATCCTCGAAAACTAATCAATATCAAAACGATCTCGTGGTACTACTACGTCACTGCAACTGTCGAGGCTTCTCATTGGACAGCTCCTTCGAGTGGATACGAAAGGAGCTCAGTGACTGGTCAGTGAGTCATGACGTCGATGACCTGTAGCGATAGTAGGTGGACGAGCGGAATGTTAATAAAGATTTCACGAGACCTCTCTGTCTTGGGAAGGTCCTTGGCGTTTCGTCCCGAAAAGTGGATGGTGTAGCTGTTGGAATCTTCTGATCAAGCCACACTGCCATTGAAGGTAAAGCCTTATTTTGACTACAATTCACTCTTGTTCAAAACGTTATTCTACGTGTGCATGCACGTTTAAATGTAAAATGATGATCACGCTCTTCTGTTCGCTATAAAACTGGCTGGCATTTCTAAGGAAAAGTTTCCACTTGGAACGAAGCGTAGAGTTGATAATATATCCGGTTAAACAAATAACATTCGTGGTTACTTCCAGAACTGTGTGCTGTACTATTTATCAAAGGAAATCATAAATCATATCTGGAGACGTAATCGGTAAATTAACAACTAAGGGAGGGACTTTTGCTTCCAGTTACACGCCCTTCTGCGTTTTCAATTGAAAAAAAAAAAGGTTTGCAATAAACCGAAAACTTGCAATTTACAGTGTCGGTTGTTTTTACTATTCAATCAGTTACATGCCCTTGACAGAAACTGATGACGCTTCCAGAAGCAGCATCAGTTTGGGAATCATTCCCACGTAGATGTGTTTATCCACAAAACAAGGGTGACCTCCCATATAATTTGAACCACTGTAATGATGTACGCCATGACCAATGAACACAGCTAAAAATGGAGGACAAGATGTAAGAACAAGAAACGTATTGCAGGTCACGTAGCAATAGGATGAAAATGAGTATTCAGACTGATCGTCTGCATGCATTGAGGATCAAAGGAACACAACTCCTCATTTCTGGCAGAGACTGAAGCAGTTGCCGTTCTTAGCACAACGCCATTCTGAATGTTCACCTCAAACTGAAATCATCGGATAGACTCTGTACTGGTCAGGCACGCATGGGAACACCATTCGCAGAACTCACAAAATTTTGGGTGTTTATCGAACACGGGTTGATCCTTACGGATGCAGTGAGTTTCTTCCTTCCTTCGCATGAGATCAGGACTTTGAAATATAGTGTATCTCCTTTATTTACTTTATAGTTGATGTGCACCATTGCGTGTATTGACTATATTTATACAGATTTAAGGCAGTTTTCTAATTTTTTTTTCTTTCTGAATCAGAGTTTCTTTTACATTATATTCAGTCGGTGAAATCTGTCCGTTAAAGGTGATGGAATCAATGGTAACCTCAAGATCAGTCTTGAGTCCACCAACTGTTATTTTTCATGAGAAAAACAAACTTCATTCATTTGCAGACTAACCTACTTACATATGTTCTGTTTTGTTCGTGTGCTACTTTGTGTCTTTGTTGTTTTATCTTACTCAGTGACTACATGTTTTAGTTTCATTTAATCTTTCCTTTCCTAAAACACTTTTAGACAACAACAGAATTCGCGCGCGCGCGCGCGCGCGCGCGCGCGCACACACACACACACACACACACACACACACACACAAGTGTGTGTGTGTGTGTGTGTGTGTGTGTGCGCGCGCGTGTGTGTGTGTGTTATAATCTCGATTAAATGGTGTATTTTTGTGGCTAGGAATTGAAGCTCTTTCTTTTGCTTGATATTTCTATTGAAAAAAAAAAAGAGAAAACTATAAACACCTCGAACAACAGTAATTATGTCAACGTGACGATCTTAGGAGTTTTCAATCTGAACAGCAGGCAGATATGTCAGAAATGTAAACGATACGCATGACGGAAGAAAATGCATTACGGGTTTGTAAGGGAAGCTTTAGCTAGTCAAATCGGAAGTGGTATCGGTTTTAACTATATAAAAATCGCATTCTAAGTTTTTTTGTAACCTCTGCCAGGAAATTTTATGTTTCTAATTGCTTAGTTGATTTTTTTCTTTCCCTCAGCAAAGTTTAGAGATGCTAAGAAACCATTTCCTTTTAGCAGAGTCTTCCAAAAGATGGCATGTGCACCAAAGACGAACTATTAAATTTCGGTGTTGATTAGCGCTTGTTAATATACATGAAGCGGTAGATTCATTATCAATCAGCAGCGTTATGACACATTTTGGAACTCAGAAACCACTCAGAGACCGATGCTGACAAAAGCCCGAGTGAGATCATAGCACCACAACAAACTCATTAAACAATGTAGATTTAAGATGCGGATCCTGATGAAAAAGGCGGATCCAGGATCGGTTTATCGAAATGATATGACCACAGTAGAAGTGCACGCTCTCTCGTGTTCTATTCTGGCTGGCTGTATTTTTTTTTTTTACCCTTGGGCAAGACTCGCTGTTTCGCAATTTGCATTTCGCCCATGATTAAACCACAGAACAAGACACATCATTTTTTTACCATCTGCATGTTAATACAGAAACCGTTTTTGAGTGAGAAAATGTACATGTAAGTAACTATACATTTAGGCAAACAATTTATTTATGAATTCATTTAATTTTATTCTGTCTCTGAATCACTTCAGGGGGGCATTACCCCCACGTCGCTCATTCAGCCTCCCAGGCCACATCCATACCTAAACCTTTCTCGCTGCAGATAGTGGTACCTGGCAATCCACAGGGAGCAGCCGATGTGAAGTCACGTTAAAAGGCAACTCCCCAGAGGAGACCCTGCACTACTGCCGAGACATTTCGGTGGCGCCGAGTGGCGCCTGTTCTGATCCAACATACGCAGGACAACCACCTGCTAGGCCTCCTACTGACGACAGTGATTGCTTAGTCGCGCAGCCAGCGTCAGCGAGGTTTCACCTCCGGAGGGCGCCAGCACGTCCGTCCAGCGACAGCCCCCAAGACTTTGTCGATATCTGTGGGGGCCGGAATAGCTCAGTGGTAGAGCGCCGGACCCGTGACCTTGGGGTTGCGGGTTCGAATCTCCACCGCGCCGTTTCGGTACAGGGGTTTTTTCCCTCGGAGTTAACATTGCTTCTGACTCCATTTCCCATACAGTCCTTCGAATGAGACTATAAACCGAGGTTCCGTGAGTAAACGCACTCATAACATCTTGCATACACGTAAAATCCCATCACCAACTTTCGGAAGAGAAGGCTAGTTTGGCCGTTGGTATGGATGACACGTTACACATAGCATGCACTTCCCCGAGGTTGGAATATGGCTGTCTTAATGGTGGGATTAAAAAATAAACGGTCATACACACAAAACTCCACTCCCTTTGTTGGGTAGATGGGATTAATCCTTGCCTGTCTATACAGGGAGTGTCCGCAGGAGTATCAGCCTGCGTACGCAGAAGAAGAAGAAGTCGATTATCTGCGACCCACGGTACAAACTAACCAAGGGCAAAGACGCGGAGAGGAAACCAAAAGTGTGGTCTCCATGAGAGCAGAACATGAAGGGCTATAGGATTTGAGATTGTCCTTTTTGCTGCTGATCGATGAGGACGAAATGATGGAGATGATGCCGAGGTGTCCCAATCCGGTCTGAGACTGCATGACAAAACTTTACTTTTGCTTCCTATCCTCATGTATTCCAGTGTCAACCGGGCCCGAAACATATGGACATTTACAGTGTTGGTCGAGAAATCGGCGTAACGCTGTCAGAGAGGCATCCATCAAGTGGTTCCAGTCTACACAGCTGCGCTCATTGCAAATTCAGCCACAGGTATATGAGCAGAAAAATACCAGCAATTAATGGCTGTGGTGAGAATCGAACCGCGCGACCTCCAGGCTCTGAAAACGTGACGGTAACCACTGCAACCAAGATGGCTAGTGGATACGTGTGTCGGTGGTGTGTGTGTGTGTGTGTGTGTGTGTGTGTGTGTGTGTGTGTGTGTGTGTGTGTGTATGTGTGTGTGTGTGTGTGTGTGTGTGTGTGTGTGTGTGTGTGTGTGTGTGTTCGAGCGCGCGAAAAAGACCTTCTTCAGTGAAGTTTGACGTACATATAAAAAAAATGTAATTAAATGTTAAAGAGTTGTAAGCTGAATATTGTCGTCTATCCCCTCACGAACGAATGAGTCAACGAGTTTCCAAAGAGACAGACAACACATGTCTTAGTAAAGTTCATTCATACGAAAGTTGGGCTATAATGATGTCTGGAGACAGAAAAAAGTACCTTACATAATATGCGTAAAAAATTGTATTTGAGTAGTTATAATTACTTTCGCTAACCTTCGTTTTCTTATGAAGTAATACACGGAATCCACTTTCATCCCCAAAATCAAGATTTCCCTATTTTTTCCATAGTTGAATTGAAGCTTAAAGCTATCTTGCTACAAGTCTTAGCCAGGAGGACATAAAGAATGGCAAGAAATATTACAAACGATGCTATGGGGGGAAAAAGACGGATACCAAGAGGAGCAGAGTAAAGCCTCATTTCAAATTTTCATGCCTCGAAGAGCGACGACTTATAATACCGATCCTGAACTCAGCATGTCAGCTTACTCTTAGTATTCGTCCCACCATTCCCCTCCCGCCCCCCCACCCCAGCCCCCACCACCTTCAAAGTCCACATTTTTCTATTGTGAAAAAAAAAAATCCCATTTTACCGTAGTAGACTGTGAGGTGTACTACTTTTCCACGAAGGTTTTTGTTTTGAGTGTGCGTTTCTGTTATGAATTGCTCAGGTTTTGTTGATGTCTTGTTTGTGATATTCATTGAAAATTAAAAGCAAAATTTAAGAACACGTTTGGCTCGGTTGCATGTATATTTTAAACACCACATGTTGTGTGGCTCTTAGATCTCTAAATGCTTCATAGTAAATATTGTTGTTTTGTATCGCACTTGTTGACGTTACTTACGATGTATTTTCTGGGCTGTGAATATGTGCTTAAGTCATGTTCTGGACTATAAATACGTTTTAAGTCATGTTCTGGACTATAAATATGTTTTAAGTCATTTTATGGACTACAAATGTGTTTTAAGTCATGTTCTGGACTACAAATGTGTTTACAGTCATGTTCTGGACTATCAATGTGTTTTACGTCATGTTCTGGACTACAAATGTGTTTTTAAGTCATGTTGTGGACTACAAATGTGTTTTACGTCATGTTCTGGACTGTCAATGTGTTTTACGTCACGTTCTGGACTGTCAATGTGTTTTTACGTCATGTTCTGGACTGTCAATGTGTTTTACGTCATGTTTTGGACTGTCAATGTGTTTTACGTCATGTTCTGGGACCATCAATGTGTTTTACGTCATGTTCTGGACTATCAATGTGTTTTTTACGTCATGTTCTTGACTATCAGTGTGTTTTACGTCATGTTCTGGACTATAAATGTGTTTTACGTCATGATGTGGACTACAAATGTGTTTTAAGTCATGTTCTGGACTACAAATGTGTTATACGTCATGTTCTGGACTACAAATGTGCTTTACGTCATGTTCTCATGCATAAGTAGCTGTAAGCAACAGCTGATGTGAGGTACAACAACAAACTGACAATGACGTTTCTCGTAAATGTTTGTTGTATGTACTGCAATGTTACTAGTATTTCTTTTCTATTGTGGTGGAAAAAGCGGAAAAACTTGTGATCCAAATGACTCTATTGTTCACTGTGGAAAGAAAAACGAATAACTGCCTCAGTGATCAGTCTCCTACTCAGGGATTCATCGTTCTTTTTTCTCCTCCAAACACACCGACCGTAAGACAGTGATGATAATACTGACACAGCGGTGGTGACAGTGGTATAGCAGTGATGATAATGATGTAGCAGTGACGATAGTGATACAGCAGTGATGATATGATATAGCAGTGACGATAGTGATACAGCAGTGATGATAGTGAGATAGCAATGATAAGTGGTATAGCGGTGATGATAGTGATAGAGCGGTGACTATAGTGATATAGCAGTGACTGTAGTAGATATAGCGGTGACGATAGTGATATAGCTGTGACGATAGTGATATAGCAGTGACGATAGTGATATAGCAGTGATGATAGTGAGATAGCTGTGACGATAGTGATATAGCAGTGATAATAGTGAGATAGCTGTGATGATAGTGAGATAGCTGTGAGGATAGTGATAAATAAAGCAGTGATAATAGTGATATAGTAGTGACTATAGTGATATAGCAGTGACTATAGTGATATAGCTGTGACGATAGTGATATAGCAGTGACTATAGTGATATAGCAGTGATGACAGTGATACAGCAGTGATGACAGTGATACAGCAGTGATGACAGTGATACAGTGGTGATGACAGTGATATAGCGGTGATGACAGTGATAGAGCGGTGATGACAGTGATACAGCGGTGATGACAGTGATACAGCAGTGAAGACAGTGATATAGCAGTGATGACAGTGATATAGCAGTGATGACAGTGATACAGCAGTGATGACAGTGAATACAGCGGTGATGACAGTGATACAGCGGTGATGACAGTGATAGAGCGGTGATGACAGTGTGATACAGCAGTGAAGACAGTGATATAGCAGTGATGACAGTGATATAGCAGTGATGACAGTGATACAGCAGTGATGACAGTGAATACAGCGGTGATGACAGTGATACAGCGGTGATGACAGTGATAGAGCGGTGATGACAGTGATAGAGCGGTGATGACAGTGATACAGCAATGATGACAGTGATACAGCAGTGATGACAGTGATACAGCAGTGACGACAGTGATACAGCAGTGACGACAGTGATATAGCAGTGACGACAGTGATACAGCAGTGATGACAGTGATACAGCAGTGATGACAGTGATACAGCAGTGATGACATTAATACAGCAGTGATGATATTAATACAGCAGTGATGACAGTGATACAGCAGTGATGACAGTGATATAGCCGTAATGAAAGTGATATAGCAGTGATAATAGTGATATAGCAATGATGATAGTGATACAGCAGTGATAATAGTGATGTACAAAAGCTGACGATGAGACGACTACCTCTACTACTTCTACTATTACTACTAATACAATTGCTACTAATACTACTGCTGCTGCTATTACTACTATTACTGCTAATACTACTGCTACTGGTGATGATGATGATGATTGTGATGGTGATGATGATGATAATGATGATGAAGGTGATGATGATGATGATGGTGATGATGATGGTGATGATGATGGTGATGATGATGATAACGACAGCAAGGGTAACAACAACGATGATAAGAATGAAAAACAATGATGTGTAGGGACAATAACAACAACAAACAAGGAGAAGGAGAAGGAGAAGAAGAAGAAGGAGGGAGGAGGAGGAGGAGGAAAGGAAGAAGAGAGGGAAGAAGAGGAAGGGGAAGAAAGAAGAAGAAGAAGAAGAAAAAAAAAGAAAAAAAAAGGAGGAGGGAGCAGGAGAAGAAGAAGAGGAAGACGACGGAAAGAAGAAGAACTAGAAGAAGAACTAGAAGAAGAAAAAGAAGAAGAAGAAGAAGAAAGAAGAAGAGGAAGAAGAAGACGAGGAAGAAGAAGAAGAGAAGAAGAATAAAAGAAGCAAGAAGAGGATGAAGAAGAAAGAAGAAAAGAAAGAAGGAAATAGAGGAAGAAGAAGAAGAGGGAAGAAGAAAAAAGAGGAGGAAAGGAAGAGAAAGAAGAGGAAGAAGAAAGAAGAAGAAGAAGAATGAGATGCAAAAGAAGGGGAAGAATGAAAAGAAGAAAGGATGAAGGTGAAATGGAAAAAGAAGAAAGGAGAAAGAAAGAAAGAAAGGAAGAGGAGAGGAGAAAAGGAGAAGAAGGAAAGAAGAGGAGAAGAAGAAGAAGAAGAAGAAAAGGAAGGAAGAAGAAACGAAGAGGAAGAGAAGAGAAGAGGAAGAAGAAAAGGAAAGAAGAAGAAAGAAAGAAGAAAGAAGAAGAAGAAGAAGAAGAAAGAGGAGGAAGAAGAAGACGAAGAAGAGGAGGAGGAGGAGGAGGAGGAGGAGGAAAAAAGAAGAAGAAGAATGATGATGATGATGATGATGATGATGATGTAGCGAAAAGAATGGCAATGATAAAGACGTGGGCGACAACAACAAGAACAATAACAACAATGGTAATAATAAACATAATAATGATAATCATGATCGACATAGTAGTTAGTAGTAGTAGTAGTAGTAGTAGTAGTAGTAGTAGTAGAAAGAAGAAGTTGTGGTAGTAGTAGTAATGATAAGATGATTAATGATGATGATGATGACGAGATGATGATGATGATGTAGCGAAAAGAATGGCAATGATAAAGACGTGGGCGACAACAACAAGAAGAAACAATAACAACAATGGTAATATAATATAATAATGATAATAAAGATCGACATAGTAGTAGTAGTAGTAGTAGTAGTAGTAGTAGTAGCGTAGTAATGATAAGATGGTTAATGCTGAAGATGTTAGCGACGACGATGACGACGACGACGACACAACAACAACAACAGGCAACAACAACAACAACAACACAACAGCAACAACAACGGAAAACAACCATGACGATGATGATGTGTGGATGATCATTTAAAAAAAATGGTATTTTATAATAATACAGAAATAGATAGCTGGACACATAATAAAGCGCTGAATTGAGGACTCAACTACTGGCGCGCCCGTAAACGCTTGTGCCGATCATCTTTCCGTGATCGCTCGATTACCTGGACGCATCACCCGATTCCGGCAATTCAACACAGCGCCTTTCCACCTGGTTGTAGTTCCCGGTTTCCTTGATCGCTCAACCGGTTAATACTTAGCACTTCAAAGGAGAGTGCCGGCAGCCTCAACATCCCTACAGTGTTCGTTTCCCTCCTCCGATCCTCCCCTCCTCCCTTCCCCTCTCACCCACTCCACCTCCCCACCACCCACACCTTTCCTCCCTCTTTGCCCTTGTCTTTCTAAGTTTTTTTTTTTTTTTTTTTTTTTTTTTTCCGCACACGCTGGCTGTACTCCTGCGGACACTCACCGTATGGACAGGCAAGGATCAATCTATCCCATCTACCCAACAAAGGGAGTGGAGTTTTGTGTGTATGACCGTTTTTTTCCCCCTCCCGCTGTTAAGGCAGCCATACTTCAACTTCGGGAAGGTGCATGCTATGTGTAACGTGTCATCCATACCTACGGCCAAACTGGCCTTCTTTTTCCGAAAGTTGGTGATGGGATTTGACGTGTGTGCAAGACGTTTTGCGCGTGCGTTCACACAGGGAACCTCGGTTTAGAGTCTCATTCGAAGGCCTGTATGGGAAATGGAGTCAGAACCAATGTTAACTGCGTGGGGGAAAATCCCCCTGTACCAAAACGGCCCGGCGGAGATTCGAACCCGCAACCCCAGGATCACTAAAATTACAAGTCCGGCGCACGCACTACTACTGAGCTATTCTGGCCCCTTCTCTGTTTTAACCCCCCCCCCCCCCTTTCCTCGGCCCTTGGCCCTATTCAGAATGGTGCTGATTATAATTTGTTCATCCCCATGTCCACACATCTTCGCTGCTGACAGCATTGCCCAAACAGACCCCAATGTCTCCCCAGTCTTCAATCACTCATCAGCCCTAACTACACAGTAGTAAAGAAGAGTTTGCAGCCGACACGTTGATGGACGCACCTCTGCAAAAGGAATAAACCCACTTCCTAATTTACCAGATTTTCTGGATTCTGTGGTCTCCAGTCTTTTTTTTTTTTTCCCAAAAGTGGGTTTGTATCAATACAATGTAACGGATTATTTACTGTTAGAAACAAAAGCAGTAGTCGTCCAAAGGGAAGAAAAACATTATAGAAAATCACAATGCACTCTTCTCATTTTCGCCACGTGGCCTTTTTCAAGAGAAAACAAAAACAAAAAAACAAAACAATAACAACTACGTGATGTCCATCTTTGGCAACTGTTACCAGTTGCCAAAGATGGACATCACGTA
Source organism: Conus betulinus (assembly GCA_016801955.1). Lineage (NCBI taxonomy): Eukaryota > Metazoa > Mollusca > Gastropoda > Neogastropoda > Conidae > Conus > Conus betulinus. The sequence continues at coordinate 2,379 of JADBJO010028709.1, read as the reverse complement.
GTTGTATTGCTTTTGTTTTTTTTTTTTCTCTTGAAAAAGGCCACGTGGCCGAAATCAGAAGAGTGGCGTTGTGATTTTTCTATTATATTTACTGTTACTTTGTAGTTCCAAATTTGGGATTTATCCAGATTCTGTGCTGTCCAGTCGCCCATCCCCCCCCCCCCCCCCCCCCCCCCCCCAAGTGTATTTGTATCAATATAATATAAGTGATTATTTGCTGTTACTTGTAGCGACTTCGGATAGTTGTATTGATATTCATTATTAATAATTTAGTGTTTGAATGTCATTCTGTGGTCTTCAAGTTTTTTGTTTTTCCAAAGTGTATTTGTATCAGTATGATATGATTGACTATTTACCGTTACTTTGTAGCGACGTCCAAATATTGTATTGATATTTATTATTGATTACTTACTGTTCGGATATCATTCTGTGGTCTCCGGTTTTTTCTCCGGAAGTGTATTCGTTTCATTATAATATGATTCATTATTTACTGTTACTTTGTAGAGACTACGGATACTTGTTCTGATGGTCATCAGTATTTACTGTTTGGATATCATTCTGCGGTCTCCATTAAAAGAAACTGTATTATTATCAATATAATATGATTGATTATTACTGTACTTTGTAGCGACTTCGGATAATTGTATTGATATCTTACTCACAGGACTTACTGTTTGGATATATTTCAGTGGTCTCTATTAAAAAAAAAAGTATATTATTATCAGTATAATTTGACTGATCATTTACTGCTACTTTGTAGCGTCTTCGGATGATTGTATTGATATTTTATCACAGATGACTGACTCTTTGGATCTGTAATTTCATCAGAAACAACTTGAGCAAAGAAAGAAAAAAAAAACCAGGAAGAAGAGAGAAGAAGAAGAGAAAGAGACCAGAAAAGAAGAAGAAAGAAGAAGAAGAAGAGAAGAAGAAGACGAAAGAAAGACCAGGAAGAGAGAAGAAGTTAGAAGAAGAGAAAGTAGAAGAAGAAAGAAGAAAGAAGAAGAAAGAAGACGAAGAAGAAGAACAAACACAACCACACAACACCATCATCAACACCAACACAACAACAAACAACAAACAACAACAACAACAACAACAACAACACAACCAACCAGAGACAACAGAAGAAAACCAGGGGTCGAGCCACCCAAACCGCCAGGAAATGCCGCACGTGATCCTCAAGGCCAGCGTTTTGCTTGGTATCCTACACCTGTCTGGGAGCCAGGTGGTGATAAAACGTCAACCATTTCTTCAGCATGTGGGCCGCTTCCTGCAGGCCAACTGTCAACCACCTCGCCTCCTTCATCTCCACAGTGTGCGGCACAGCGGCACATAGGCCTGCATGTTGTGGGACTGTTCACCATTGTGGACTATTGCAGGTGAGAGGAGCTAGAATGAGAGAGACGAGAGAGAGAGAGAGGAGAGAGACCGAGAGAGAGAGGGAGAGAGGAGGATGCCTGAGAGAGTGCGTGAGAGAGAGGGAGAGAGAGAGAAGGATTGAGTGAGAGAGAGATGAGAGAGAAAAAAGGGGGAGAATGAGAGAGAGAGAGACAGTGAGAGAGAGAAAAGATAGAGAGTGAGAGAGAGAGTGAACAGAGAGAGAGTGAGTTGTGAGAGAGTAAGAGAGAGAGTGAGTGAAAGAGAGAGAGAGTAGAGAGAGAGACAGACAGATAGAGAGAGAGAGAATGAGAGAGAGAAAGAAAAGTGAGAGAGAGGACAGTCAAAGCGAGACAGACAGAGAGAGACAGTGAAGAGAGAGAGAGGAGAGAGAGAGAGAGAGGAGACAGACAGAGAGAGAGAGAGAGAGAGGAGAGAGAGAGACGAGAAGAGAGAGAGAGAGATGTTACCAGAATCCCACACAAAATGTTGATACACATTGGAACGTAAAAAATTGGACCTTGCCTCTGATCATAGCTCAGTTGTACCCATTCTCTACCCTTTGAATGCTGTGTTCAAAACGCACACTCACCTTTTTAGTGTTGTGTTTTAATTTGATGACAGCAGTAATGCGATCGGTCAGGACAGCCAGGTATTTTTCAACAACACGTGAGAAACAGTACAGTATAGTCTGTGGAGGCTCTAAATATATTGTAATGGCAAAAAAAAAAAAAAAAAAAAAAAAAAAAAAAAAGCAAGTTTCTTTCGAATTATGGGCGTACTAAGAACTACCACTTCAAGCAGATGAATGCCTATAGACACAACACAAAATATAACACCACATCATAAAAATTGCCCATAACGCGCGTTAAGATGTCTGTCTATTGTACTTGAAAAAGGAAAACTAACCTCATTGTAAGTGGCTGTACATTGTATAAGAGCGAATGTAGGCGGCTTTGTCAGTAATCTACGTACAAAGCAGCCAGCTTCGCAAGGAAA
>JADBJO010028708.1:7500-12500 GCA_016801955.1 Conus betulinus | reverse complement strand
GGCAGTGTGGCAGTACACACGTCCAAGGAAGATGCCCTGCAAGAGGAAAAACATGCCGTAAGTGCGGCAAGAAGAATCATTTCATGAAGGTCTGCCGTAGTGTCAGGGAGGTTCGAAAAGAGTCTGAAGAAGAGTTCAAACATTGATGCATCAAAAGTGGACGATGATAAGTCGAAACCATGGGTGTGTGAAACTCAAAATACGGGGAAACCATCGTGCCATTCAAGATTGATACAGGTGCAGACATCACTATTATCAGTGACAGAAACATTCCGACAACTGAAGAATAAGCCAGAACTTAAGAAATCCAGAATTTCTCTCACATCTCCCGGAGGGAAGCTTTCAGTAGCAGGGAGTTCCATGCCAGCACAAAAGTGAAAAAGCAAAGCCTACAAGTTCAAGGTGATCGTTGTGAAAAACAGTTTTTGTGTAACAACCTGCTTAGCAGAAAGGCAGCGGTCACGATGGGGCTAGTGTCACTTGCCACCAGAGACATAGATGAGATTTTCGGCACGACAGGTCTCATGAAGACGGAGCCAGTTCACATCCACCTCAAGCAGGGGGCCAAGCCATACAGTGTGCCGGCGGCCAGGAGAGTACCATTCCCACTACAGAAAAAAAGTTAGGGAGGAACTGGACCGTATGGAGAAGGCAGGAATAATTCAGCTGGTCACAGAACCAACAGATTGGTGCGCTCCCATGGTGCCAGTGGTAAAGCCAAATGGGAAGGTGAGACTATGTGTAGACTACAAACAGTTGAACACAGTGGTGAAGAGAGAGACCAAGATGCATGCTTCCTAACCTGGACGACATTGCGCCGAAGATGGCTGGGTCAACCATCTTCTCCACTCTTGATGCAGTGTCGGGTTTCTTCCAGATCCTGATACAGGACGAGAGCAGGCTGCTGACAACATTCATCACTCCTTATGGGAGATATTGTACACACGTGTGCCAATGGGTATCTCTCTCTCAGGACCAGAGTGTTTCCAGACAAAGATGAAGGAAGTCCTGGAAGGCCTAGAGGGCTGCGAGGCGATCATGGACGACACAATCGTCTACGGAAAGACATTGGAGGAGCATGACATTCGCTTGAAAGCTGTGCTAGACAGAATTGAACAGTCAGGACTCAAACTGAACAAAGCAAAGTGCCAATTCAGACAGAAGAAAGTCAAGTTTTTCGGGCACGTAGTCAGTGAGGACGGGATCGAGCCTGATCCAGCGAAAGTCAGTGCCATCAAGGACATGCCACCACCCCAAAATCAGTCGTAGCAGAGGACAGTGTGCGGCATGTTCAACTATCTGACAGGATTCGTGAAAAACATGGCAGACACTCTGAAGCCTGTGACTGAATTACTGAAGAAGGATCGAGTGTTCAGTTGGGGCCCAGAACAACAGAAAGCATTTGATGCTGTGAAAGAACTGATAGGCAACGCAGGAGCCAGAGCGTTCTATGATCCCAAGCTAGAGACTGTTGTGAGTGCAGACAGTAGCAGCTATGGTCTAGGAGCATGTTTGATGCAGAAAGTGTGGACATAGACTGTTTCCCATTGCATTCGCGTCAAGAACATTGAGTGAGGCAGAGAAGCGCTATGCGCAAATTGAAAAGGAATGCTTAGCGTCAGTGTGGGCCTGTGAGAAAATTCGCAAAATATCTGATTGGCCTGGACAAATTTGAACTGCAAACGGGACCACAAACCATTGGTCCCACTCATGAAGTCAAAGGACATTGATCAAGCTCCAATTTGCTGTCAGAGGCTGTTAATGAGACTTCTGAGGTTCAACTTTGAAGTTGTGCATGTTCCAGGTAAGAGCATCGTTGTAGCCGACGCTCTCAGCAGACAGCCTGTTGCTCATACTGCAGCAGACGAAGAAATGGAGACCGAATCTTACGTGAAAGCGTACGTTGATTCAGTGACGTCGTCATTTCCTGTGACTGACCAGAGACTGGAGAAGCTGAAGTCAGAGACTGTACATGACATAGAGCTTCAACAGGTGGGCAGCTACGTTTGCAAACGGGTGGCCAAAGACAGTTTCCACTCAGCTGCAGGCGTATCAGCAAGCACAAGGGGAGCTATCTCTCATAGATGGCTTGCTAGTGCATGGAAGACGGATTGTTGTTCCAGCAAGACAACGTCAGCACATCCTTGAGAAACTGCATGAATCTCATCAAGGAATTCACAAGTGCCAGGAGAGAGCACTACTTTCTGTTTGGTGGCCAGGTCTCCGGCGAGATATCAAAGACTACATAAACAAGTGCAGAGAATGCAGGGAAAACAGGCCAGCGCAACGCAATGAGCCACTTCGTCCTACTGAGCTACCTGAGCGTCCATGGCAGAAACTTGGAGCAGACATTCTCACACATCAAGATAACGACTATCTGGTAGTTGTTGATTATTACTCCAGGTGGCTAGAAATAGTCCGCCTACACAGCAAAACAGCAGAAACTGTCATAGGGAAGTTCCGTGGCGTTTTCAAAACTCATGGGATTCCAGATGTGGTTGTGTCAGATCACCAACCTTTCCTTTGTCGTCAGTTTCGTGATTTTGCGCGGAAATTCGGCTTCACGCAACAAGCCAGCAGTCCTGCATTCCCTCAAGCCAACGGCGAAGCAGAATCAGCCGTGAAAATCGCCAAGAAAATTCTGAGCCAGCCTGAACCAGACATTGCACTGTTGAATTACAGGGCGACTTCACACTCTAGCACCGGGGCAGTCCTGCCAGAGTGTTGATGGGAAGAGAGCTGAAAACTAAGGTTCCAGTTCTCCCAGACGTTCTACAACCTAATCCGCTGAGGGACGCAGATGTGCGAGCAGCAGACGAGAAACCAAGCGTGCATATAAACTGAACTATGATCACAAGCATGGTGCAGTCAGTCTCCCAGTGCTGAAAACAGGAGATCCAGTATTGATAAAACTGGACAATGAGAGAAAATGGGAGGCCCAAGGAACTGTTGTCGCAGCAGATCCGGAAAATCGCACTTACCTGGTCAACTCACCAGCAGGTGTCCTTTGACGCAACCGTAAACACCTGCAGTCGCTGCCAAAGGAATCCAGCGGAGGTGTGCCAGCCAGCGGAGGTGTGCCAGCCAGTGGCAGTCCGCCAGCAAGCAACGACGATGGGGGACCAGATCAACATCCCTCAGCAGTGCCAGCACCACCGTCTCCACAACCTTCACCTCCATCCCAGTCAACTAACTATAACACCAGATCCAGCCGTGGTTACATCGCAAGGAAACCGCAACGTTTCCGGGAGGAAGAAGGAAGGATCACGACATAAATTTTCTTTTTTTTTTTTAAGCTCTGTGTAGCTAGAGCTTTGCTTTATATTGCCAAGCTCAGTGTAGTTGGAGCTTGTGCAATTGATGGCCTTTTAGGTTTTCTGCAAGCTCGGTGTAGTTGGAGCTTTGCAGTATTTTATTTCAGTTTAAAGTTTAAGGCTCAGTGTAGAGAGAGCCATTTGCATTTGTTTAAGCCAGGTGGAGTTCATTTCATTTCTGTGGAAGAAGTATTTTCAACCTTCAGTTTGTTTAATACATGTGAATGATTAACTTTACGGTGCTGATCCGGATGAAGCTAAATTATGTTTTGTTTTCTTTTGTGTTTTTCTATCCAGTGCGTATAGAATTAAAAAAAAAATTATATTGGAGTAATGAGAGGTATGAATGTGAGAACTGGGCATGAAAGCGAATGACTGAAGTCTGACTGCGTTATAATACTTATACAGACTGTGTGAGCGAATGAAGTATGCATGCATGATGATTGCTGATCCTTTAGAAAGTTTAAATTGGAGAAAGTTTGAACTGAAATTTTATTTGTTCAGTTTCTGATATACTGTCGGCGTAGAAGATTCACAAACAAAACAGAGACAACGAAAAAAATTAACGAGAACTTTATTTCTTTTGAAAAAAAAAAAAAAAAAAAAAAAAAAAAAAAGAAAGATGTTCCGGACTGTAATCTATTTATAGATATTACATCACTGGTCATATTTATAATATGTAAATGGGAGAGAACCTGGATGTGAACGTTTGGGGCGACGCAGCCATGTTAGAGAAATAAAAGAAAAGTTCAACTCTCGACATGTGTTAATGCGTATCATGTTGTAGGAACCCATACACAAACGCACACACAGGTTCAGAAATTGATTCCGAATCTCGAACTCTATCACACAGATTTACTGACATTGTTATCATAAATGAAGTTTAAAAAGAAGCGTAATAGAGTGGACAACTCAAACTCCACTAGTATCTGGTATTGGCTCTATATACTGACAATTAAGTTGTTTGTTGGATTTTATCTTGTGACGAATTAAGATGATCCTTTTCCACCAGAATAAGATTTTCAATTAAAGAAACAATACAAATTCTGGACTGTGAACTAGGACAAACTCAGCGCCCTCCCTTTATCTGAACATAGTTTATTGACTGAGATTTTTCGGTCGAAAAAGTCTTCAAAGTCGAAAGAATGATTATTGTTTGCTCTAAAACTTTTAAAGGGTGCAAACGAAGTTTTCGCGTTGACGGAAAAAAACACAAAACACTTTGCTGGCCATCAACCAAGAGCATCTTGAATTATGAGCAGATCGTGAGGATTCATGTAACATTTTTAAAGTTGATGATAAGAATTGCCGCTGCCGTTATGCTGCCCGTGGCATGGTAAAGAATGTTTTGCTCGCGTATCATTCTGTTTGAAAACTCTCGTTTTCCATTGCCACACGGCTAATTTTTTTTTCGCTGACACCCACTCTCAAAGAGAAGTTACTGTGCATAAGCATTACACTTTCAGCTTCCTGCTTTTACGGTCCACCCCAAAATTGAAAATGATAATAGTGGTGAAAACATTCTAGTAAGGGTTTTTCTTGACGTAAAATGTAGTTTTTGCAGCTGAAATGGTCATCACTGCAATTTGAGATTTTAATGGACAAAGATTTGTCTGGATGTGTATACAGATAACCAAAATAATGGACCACTGATAAGTTGTGTTCTTCTGTTTGTAGAAAAATTAG
>JADBJO010028707.1:10000-17500 GCA_016801955.1 Conus betulinus | reverse complement strand
CCCCCACCCCCTCCTCCCTCCCGTCTCAAATCCACAAACACAACGTGATTTTCTTGTTGTTCTTGTTGTTGTTTGTTTGTTTACCCCCTGGAACTAAATAGACATCGTCCTCTCGTGAGTGAAAACCGAGTACACGTACGTACGCACGCACACACACACAAACACACACACACACACACACACACACACGCACACACACACACACACACACACACGCACGCACGCACACACACACATATACACATGCGCGCGCGTGCACACACACACACACACACAACACACACACACACACACAAGCACACACACACACACACACACACACACTCACTCATTCACACACATACCACAACACCAACACCACCACCAACAACAACAACAACAACAACAAAAACAACACACGACCCACCCCACTCCCGCCCCACCCCCACCTATCCACCCACCCCCCACCACCCCCACCCCCCAGGTACTCACCCCTTCCTTTGCGGGGGCTGCAGCCTCTATCCAGCCCCGGTCCGCTCTGCTGACCATGCATGACGACAGTGTGGAGGACCCTCCCCCCGCCCGTCACGCCTCATGTACTCCGCGCCCTCTCTCCCTCCCTCACTCCCTCCCTCCCTCCCAGCCGCCGCCGCCGCTTGTGTGCAGGCCCGGGGGCGGGGTGGTGGGGTGGGGTTGGTGGTGGTCAGCGGAGGAGGGGTGGGTGGCCCAACAAAAGAGCTGGTCACTCCGCGCGCCGGCGGTCATCGTGGTGTACTTATCCCCCCGTCACGTGCCCCAGCGTCACGACACGCATGACGTCAGCTCAGGGTCGGGACAGGGAAGAGCGGTGGGTGGTGGTGGTGGTGGTGGGCGGGTTAGGGTGTGGTTGGGAGGGCGGGAAAACGGAGGTGATGACAGGTGGTGGTGGTGGTGGTGGTGGTGGAGGTTGTTGAAGGGATGGGGGTGGGGTGTGAGGGAGATGGTCAGTGGGGTGGGGGGGAGTGGGTTTAGGGGGGTACTGTTGTTTGCTGGCTAAAAAAAAAAAAAAAAAACTCTTGGAGGGGGGGTAAGCTCTTCCTCTCGTCCGTCTTTCAGGTTGCCCCGCCCGTATATACCACCTCGCCAGCCCCGAAGACTCTGCACACAAATGAAAATGAAATCGATCTTTTAGAGAGAATTATTTCAGTGAGCCCGCGCGAAAACACCAAGGGAAACAAACAAATCACTAGGGAAAAAAAAAACACGACGCGTTTGGACCTCTTGCCTGAAGTCGTCTTCCTTCAGGCAAGATGGAACAACCTTCATGGACAAGGAACACGAAGAACGAGCAATCATCACCAGTCCCGTCTTCTCACATTCGGCGCGAGATGGGGCGTTGAATGGAAGAAACCATGACGACAGCTTGGACGACCCCCCCCCCCCCTCCCCCTCCCACACACACACACTCCTTCCTCATCAACACCCCCCTCACTCCCACAAACACCCCGCCATCCCAGAGAGAGAGAGAGAGAGAGAGAGAGAGAGAGAGAGAGAGACAGAGAGACAGAGAGACAGAGAATTAACAAGGATGGTAACACGGGTGGGTGAAACCAAAGATATTTCGCCCTAGGGAGTGAAACCTTGCAATCCGTGGACTGACCCGGAAGTTTGACCTTGCTAACGTTACGGACTATGGCCTGGATGTTGTATATATTTGTGTATGTTCGGTTACTGTAAGGAAATTTTGTACTCACAACGAAATTCTGTATTATGCATGGTTAAAATACGCCTGTGCTCTATTAATGGTAGAGGCTTGAAAAAATAGATTCAAAGAGAAATTCAGTATTTCTCTATTCTGAAGGTCAGGAATTTGATATAGTATGTCTCCAAGAGGCGCACATAACAACTAGTGATTTACATGGGGAAATGGGGAAAAACAATGGGGGGGGGGGGTGGGGCCAAATTTTTCACAACAAAGGCACAAACAGGAGCCCATCTTGCGCCTAATTTGAGAAGATAAGTGATTCGCTCGTTCTTCGTTTTTTTCATTGTCCTGAAAGTTGTTCATCTTGCCTGGAGAAGACCTGTACAGGTCAGAACGCGTCGTGTTTTGTCTTGTCATTAGTTTGCCCCTGTTGTTTGGCGGACTTACTTCCAGAAACTATCTGTTTCAATTTTCCACCTGCTGTTACCTCACTCCGAAACCAACAGATCAAATCGATCCCTCATCACCCACCCAGCCCCAACTCATCCATCCCTCCTTCAATCGGTCAATCCTCCACAACAATCCAGTCAATCAATCAATCAATCAACTCATCGATCCACCAATCCTCCTCCAATCCACCAACCTCGTGGCGTGGCCAATCAATCGACTTCATCAAAGAGGCGATCGATCTATCGACCAATCCAAAGCAATCAGATCCAGCAACCCCCCCCCCCTCCCCCACCCCAGCCCCCTTCATAATCCCCCCGACAATCCTGACCATCATATCAAGCAGGCAATCATTTCATCGATGGGCCAACGGCATTATTGCCACTCACGGATTCAGCGACCCGTATTAATGAATGAAAACCAAGCATGGATGGGGGGCGAAGTGGCAGGGAAAACCACTGGCATCCAGTGCCTGCAGAAGCATGGTGTAGCCAATACAGGCAGCACTCCTCTCTGCTGAGAATGAAAGTTTGTAGTTCAAAGAAAGAAGGAAAGAAGGAAGGACGAGGCAAGGAGGCAAGGTAAGGCAATGTTGCTTATAGCCCAGCCGACCGCAAAGGGCCGTATCAGGGCTGTCACCGCGTTGAAAGTCAACTCACAGGTCAGTCATTCAGGCAACTCTTTAAAATACATCTTCTAAAAACCCACCCGAAATTGAACTAAAAACCTTTCCACTATGAAATCTCAGATCCGACGAAAAAAATGTTGATCTCTTTTTAAGAATTCGACGATCGCATCAGGTGGACCCCTCTGAACAAGGTTTTCATGGAAATCTGCTGTAAAAGGTTTGTGTCTCACATCATGCAAGTCCCACCACTCTGAAAGAATTATGTTTCATTGTGAGGGTTCATGACATGGAATGCACCACGGAGCTTCTTCAACTCTTTAAAAGGCATGATGAGTACAATATGAATGACAGGTGTGCAGCCGGCATAAAACCGTTTCTTCTTTGCGACCTCCTGAGGTAGACGAGAGGAACTCTTTTAGGTTTGGACGGATTGAGGAAGGAAAGAAAATGACTATCATAAAGAACACATAATAAATGGAAGTGGGGGGGTGAGAGAGAATGTGTTAGAAAGAGAGAGAGAGAGAGGGGGGGCGGCGGAGGGACAGAGAGAGGAAGAACACAAAATAAATGGGGGGAGGAGAAAGGGGAGAGAGAAGAGAGAAAGAAAAACTGACAGACAGACAGACGGACGGAAGAAATCAAAGAAAAATAAAGCAAAAACAAAAACCGAGAGAAAGAAGTCGGAAAAAGTAAAGAAGGAAGAAACAATATTTAAAAAAAAAAAAAAAACAGAGAGAAGCAAACAAGGAAGAGAAAAAGGGGAAAAGAAATGAAGGAATGAAGAAGACGGTGTGTAGGCCTGTCTTTCTTTGTCTCTGTTATAATAAGAGATTTTCTTGCCTCCAGTAAAGCAGGAGAACTTTAAAAGAACCACATGGTAACGTGCAGCGCAGGCGGCCCGAGCCCCTTAAGACTTGTGAGGAGGTCAGGGCCGAAGGACTTTTCAAAACGTCTGAGTGGGGCTTCTTCACTGAAGATTTGCCATCGTCCTGAGCTCTCTCTCTCTCTCTCTCGTCTCTCTCTCTCTCTCTCTCTCTCTTCTCTCTCTCTCTCTCCACACACCACCCACACACACACACACACACACACTTTCTGCTCCCTCTACATTAACAGTCCGTCTGTCTTTCTCTCTTGGTTCATGATCCCCCCCCCCCCCCCCCCCCCCCCACCCCCACCACCTGTACTGTCTCCTATGTGTCCACTCTGTCCCTCTTCTGTTAGCGTCCCTTTGTTGCCTTTGGCTCCAAGCTGAGCGGTTCTTTCCCACCATTAGCATTCTGTTCTTCTCTCTCGCCGTTCAGTGGTTCGAAGATATAGGGTCAGTCCACCGAGTCAACAAACAGACTTTTTCCTTTTTTTAACTCTCTTTCTTTCTTCTTTCTTTCTTTCCCTTTGCTCTCACTGTCCGTGCATTCCCAGCAACCACTTGGTTCAACATTGTTGAGAAGAATACGGTGAGGGAAAAACATATCACCACCAATCAATCCATCAGTAATCAAATCAACTCTACACAAAGAAGGAAAGCATCCAGCACTAATCAATCCATCAGTAAATCAATCAACTTTACACAGAGGAAAGCATCCACCACCAATCCATCCATCGCATCAGTAGAAAATCAACTTTACACAAAAATAAGGAAAGAAAAATCAGCTTTACACAAAAAGGAAAGTATCCACCACCAATCCCTCCCTCAGCAGAGCCATCAACTTCACACAAAGGAGGAAAAGTATCCACCACCAATCCATCCATCAGAAAACCAACGAACTTCACACAAAGAAGGAAAACGTCAACCACTACCAAATCCATCAGTAAACACAAGAGCATCGACCACCAATCAATCCATCAGTACAGCAATCAACTTCACACAAAGAAGAAAAGCATCGACCAACAACCAAACCATCGGTAAACCAATCACCTTTGCACCAAGAAGGAAAGCGCCATCGACATCTCAGTCCAACAGAAGTGGCAGGCAGTGGTTCACGAGGAGACCACGGGAGGACACGGCGCTGAGTCGGAGGAGATCAGTCGCAAAACAGCATAGCAGCAGGTTCAGTTACATCAACGTCGACACATTCCAAAGATGCTGAGCCACTGCAGGCGATAACAGACACCCCTGGAGGGGGGGGGGGGGGGGGGGGGGGCTCAATCGATATGCCACACCAGTCTCCCTCTGTGCCTTGAGTAAGTAAGTACCACGCTGCTGGCCTGTGCTGACGATTTCAAAGATGCATACGCCTAAATGAACATGTTAATACGTACGTCAGTGCTAGTAGTAGTACAGTTCTCTTTGGCGATTAGCTTCTGCCTGTGCAGCAGATTGGAGGAGACTCTCGGCATCGCTTTGCCTGCCTGGTTGTGCTGACAGCTGTCAGTCACTCTGGCACTGCTGCGAGACGAGGCGATGAGGAGTGACCCGAGTCTTCAGTTCAAGTGCTGCTGATCACTGTTGGCCCGCACAAACGGTCGTCCCGGTGAGAAAGGTCAGCCTCGATGGCATTCAGTGGCGGTTCATGCTATAGGTTGATGCCCTCGATGGCACGAAACTCGCACAGTACTTATAATTGGATGCTGCTTTCTGGTCGGGTCTGATCTCTCTCTCTCTCTCTCTCTCTCTCTCTCTCTCTCTCTCTCTCTCTCTCTCTCTTGTGATACAGGTGTACAGGGTGAAGTAGGAAGCAATTTATCACCTACATCCTATTGCCATTGACAATGCCAGTGTCGACGATGGTAGTCATGCGTTTGGATGGCTCTGGGGATGGAGGCGTTTCTGGAAGTATTAGAAAGTGAAATCCTGTCTTCGGACGCACCTGACTCTGCCTGCATTCCAACTTTAAAAACAAGACTGCCTCCTCAATTGACGACAACGACGGTGATGATGACGAAGACGATGTTACAGTATAAGACATTTCATGAGACCTATGTTGGTAAACGTGTGTCACTGGCTTCTGGGACGCAAAGAGACATGCCTGCCTACGATGTAGCCTTTGCTTACCTTGAAATAATTTTGTCTCTTTTTTGTTTGTTTGTTTGTTGTTGTTTTGTTTTGTTTGTTCGTTTTGCTAGACTTTGACAGTTCTTTTAAGATGCTGAATCCAAATCCGCCAGTGATCGCCATTCAGCAGTACCTGCCTTCCCTGCTCCATCTTACATGCCAAGATCACACAACACAGTACAATACAAAACAATACAGTACAATGCAATACAAATGACCGCTCAGACCCGAGCCCAAACCGTGCATCCACCAAGGGGAGACAATTCGTTCCGCGGTACACCTGCCAATACAGAACCGTTACCCAGAGAGACCATTCTGTCACTGACCGACTGTTTTGCTCTGCAACAGCCGTTGTTCAAGTCCACCAGATTCCACTGCTGGTTGTGCTGTGAAAATCTCTCTCACTGATTCTCCTCCCCGAGACATCAGTTGCGTCGGACGGCTGTCCTATGGCTGGAGCTTTTCCTTTCTCCCCTGTTGTTTCCATTCCGTTACACACACAGACCAGAAGTCGTCACCGTCTGACGGTTCCTGTTTGTGGGGGGGGGGGGGGGGGGGGGGGGGGGGGGGGGGGGGGGGGGGGGTGTGGGGGGGGGGGGGGGGGGGGGGTCTCCTCCGGTCCGAATGACCGTTGGAGGAGTCTGAACAGTATCCTGTCCACTTGGTCATGATGTCTTGTTCTTCGGTGAGGCAATTTCCCCCCTCGGTGTCCTGGATGACGTAATATATTATTGTATTCTCTGTGACATCCTCAACAACTTGCAATGCACGGCTGCTGTTGTTGCTGTCCTGCATCTCTTTCAAGCTCCGTGTAGTGTTTTCTTGGTCCAACTTTCCCCGGCCGTCTTTGTTCCTTTCTTTGCGACCCCATCTCCCACCCCACCCCCCAACCCACCCTTTCTCCTCTTGCATTCGTTTCACCCGAATCCGGCCGCTCTATTTGTCTCCTCCGGTGTGCGTTACGGCCGCAAGCGGTTGCACGTGCGGCGTTACTTTCCCTCACACACTGTGACCTTGCTTCAAGTCAAGGCTGGCCAAACTTAAATGAGAGGTGTCCAATGAAATCGTAGCAGTGGTACAGGGTATGGGACACGATTCGTTCACACAGACTCTGGCCGTGAACTGACCGCATTCCACTGGTTTCTCAAAACATACGAATACTAGGAGCTGATTTTGGTTGGAAAATGCAAATGCAAAAGGGTTGTATACTTAATGAGCTAATGCTGTTGTCGAGTTCTGGACTTGCTAGGTCTTGCGGCAACTTGGGCACTTGCCCTCAAGCGTCAGAGATGGAGACAACCAGTGAAGTATTCATCACTACAGTGCAGCGCGCGCGCGCACACACACACACACACACACACACACACACACATCCAAAACACACACACACACACACACACACACACACACACACACTTAAAATCTCACACAAAGACAGACATGCAGACGAACATTAACCTATTGTACCATACATTTACACAAGAAAGTCTAAAGGTTTTTTTTTTTTATAAAAAAAGATAAACAAACAAATAAACAAAAAAATAAATAAATAAATAAGAAAAAGTCGACGCATCATGCGGTTACTCCCTCACCCACCCCCCACCCACCACCACCTCCCACTCACCCCACCCTCTCCCCAACCCCACGATCTCCTCTTGTAACGCAGTCCGTATGTAACAGAACTGCTGCTCTGCGCAGGCTCAACGACGGTCTCACAAACAGCTCCAAGGTCACGATACATATGGACACCCACGTCCCAGCTCATTCTCT
>JADBJO010028707.1:0-2500 GCA_016801955.1 Conus betulinus | reverse complement strand
TTTTTCTTTTTTTGTTTTTTTTTTGTTTGTTTGTTTTTGTTTTGTTTTGGCAAATTAAGCACACCAACAAAATCCCAGCAAAAAGCAAGATAAACACGCCGGAGCAGTCTCCCAATACCGATACTGCCAATCCCACAAATCTCTGACTCTACTCTCACCATTTTTTCTTTTTTTTTTTTTTAACTAATTTCGGAGCAACAAGCAACAATGTCATCAGTGCAGATAAGTAGCGCGATAGCAGCAAAACCAAATAAATCAAGACATTCCTTATTTGAAACAACACACACACACACACACAGAGAAGCAGAAAAACTAAAAATTACGAAGCCAAATCTGTTTTGTGTAGTTATGCCTGTCCATAATGTCCAAGATGGGAACCAGGGGCAGAACAGTAGACAACAGACTACTAAGTAAGGTAACACTTGTCCTCTCTCATGATGAAATAAATAAGATTTCCCTTGACGACGGTAGACACCCAGTCGCACACACCAATAAAAACCTTGCGAGCACGTGCAGTACAATAAGGAAAGGCGGAATCACGCAGGCAAATGAAAGAGCACATTAAAAAGGACAGTCGCTGACAAAGCTACCACCATACCCATCAAGAACATCATCGCAGTCCGACACTGGCGGATCGTGGAACTCGGCGCACCAATCCGTAATGCAAACCTCTCAGCCAGAGCAGCAGTACTGAGATGGTTACCTTTCGTCCCATTTGCCCCAGGGGTTCCCGTTAAAGACTGTTGTCCCAGAGCGACGCTTCTGTGAATGTGGCTGGCAGGCTGTCTGGTCGAATATGGCTGGGAGTCTGTTGGCGCTGTGGTATTCCGTACAGGTAGTGGGGTTGGGTTTACGGTTTAATCTATCTTTTTTTTCTGGTTTTGTCGTTCCCAGAGGACTGAGAAGTCCGGGTTTTCGCTTCTTTTTCTACTTTTGAGATGCTGGACGACCTGGTGGTACTCCGCAGTACCATAATTGCATGGTTTCTGAAGTGGTATCCCCGAACTTTGCGGAATGTTGGTTCCGCTGACTGGCTACTCCTGCGACGCACCTTTGTGGACTTTTAGCGGTCGTTACGTATCAGCCCCCCTCCCCCTCCCCGCCCCCCCCCCCCCCTCCCCCCCCTCTCTCTCCTCAAAAAAACCAACAAACCAACCAGCTTCACTTAACCACCCCTCCACAACAAAAGGCTATTTATCTTTCCTGGGCTATACCTAATCGGCCCGTTTCCCATGCGTCGGGAGAGCGATGAGTTGTGATGCCCTGAGCGTGAGCCGCCTACAATGAGAGGGATCCTGACGCGACAGTTTCGCCGGAACTCTGCACGAGCACCCTTCTACATGGTCCCTCACCCGACTTGAGGCCAGACGAGCAATTTTTTTTTATCACCCCCCCCAACCACCGAGAGGTATTCCCACAAAACCAACCCACCGAGACCATGTAATGAGTCTACCTTCGTGCGCGACCGACGGTTATAGTCTAGTCCGGTATCGCCTCATCGCAATCGCGCGAACCGACCGCTCCAGACATCTCTATTGATTGTGTCCCCGCGGCGACGGGGAGTCCCAACGGAAATAGGCTCGTTGGTGAGAGAGCATCTAACGGACTCGTGTAAACTCCATCCCTTGAGGTTGCGGGTCGCATCTCCGCTTGGCCGTTTGCAGGTACTGGGTGATTTTAGAGTACCGTATACGGGAGTTAACATTGGGATTCTGGTGATCGTACATTCCATTCCCCAAGCCAGTGCCAATTCAAATGAGACTATACATCCGAGGGTTCCGTGTGGTGACACGCAACACGCACATCTTGCACACAACGTTAAAATCCCATTAACAAACTTATCGAAAGAAGGAGGCCATGGTTTGGCCCGTTGGTATGGATAACCACGGTGTACGACATAGCATGCATCTTGCATAATGATTCCCTGAAGGCTCGGAAGTTTGGGTGCTGGCCTTGAAATTGCTGTACTAAAAAAACATAAAAAATTGAGTCACACACGAAAAGTGTCAAATAAAACCACATAATTATCGTGGACAAGACTAACAGAAACGAAGAAGAACCAAACACGACTTTGGACCCGCGCATCTGGGTGCTGAAGGGTGACTGCGCCGTCGTGACGCTGAGCGCCTCCCCCCAAAATCAACGCTCCCCCAAGAGAGATCCACCCCCTCTCTCTCGGCACTCCCGCTATGCACCTGGCAGTGAGTGAGTTTGGGCTGGTGGTGCTTTACTGCAGCCCCTGTTGACTTGGCCTTCTGCTGGACCAAAGAGACAGCCCTGATCCAGCCCGAGACGCTACACAGTGTTCTAGCTAATTTGGTGCTAAGAACGTGTGATTACGCTTACTTTCTTCCTATTCCGTTCACGACAAGCTTCAAGTGTCACGAATCAAAGAGACTCAACGCCAGCTTTTTCAAAGTCATTACTGAGCTGATTTATGGGTCTCTGCGTTCTGATTGGTAATGCGATTTGAATGCCCAGTTGAATAGAACTGCAGGTT
>JADBJO010028706.1:0-19832 GCA_016801955.1 Conus betulinus | reverse complement strand
GACTGTGTCAGTAACTATGGAGTTTAGGGAGTAGACAACCATGACTGTGTCAGTAACTATGGAGTTCAGGGAGAACCAGTGACTGTGTCACTAACTATGGAGTTCAGGGAGAACCAGTGACTGTGTCACTAACTATGGAGTTCAGGAGAAGAGAACTAGTGACTGTTTCACTAACTATGGAGTTTCAGGGAGAACCAGTGACTGTGTCTATGTAGGTCAGGGAGAACTATGGGAGTTCAGGGAGAAGAAAACAGTGACTGTGTCAGTAACTATGAAGTTCAGGGAGGAGAAACCAGTGACTGTGTCAGTAGCTATGGAGTTCTGGGAGAACCAGTGACTGTGTCTGTACCTATGGAGTTCAGGGAGAGAGAACTAGTGACTGTTTCACTAACTATGGAGTTCAGGGAGAAGAGAACCAGTGACTGTGTCACTAACTATGGAGTTCTGGGAGAACCAGTGACTGTGTCAGTAACTATGGAGTTCTGGGAGAAGGAAACTAGTGACTGTTTCACTAACTATGGAGTTCAGGGAGAAGAGAACCAGTGACTGTGTCAGCAACTGTGGAGTTCAGGGAGAACCAGTGACTGTGTCAGTAACTATGAGTTCAGGGAGAAGAAAACCAGTGACTGTGTCAGTAACTATGAAGTTCAGGGAGAACCAGTGACTGTGTCAGTAACTATGGAGTTCAGGGAGAAGAGAACCAGTGACTGTGTCAGTAACTATGGAGTTCAGGGAGAAGAGAACCAGTGACTGTGTCAGTAACTATGGAGTTCAGGGAGAAGAGAACCAGTGACTGTGTCAATAACGTTTAAAACGGACATAGCAGACTTGGCAAAGGCAAAAGGATGTGACAAAACTGGTAACCTGGTCATGGTAACTGATAAGAGTTAAGTGCTACGAACTCAACAGTCTTATTTCCCACCATTATCATTCAGAAAAAACGGAAGTCAGTCAGTCTGAAGAAGTGGCTGCCAATATTTGTTTTACCGTGTTTCATTATCTGAAGAAATAAAATGCTGTTAATCACAATAAACACCTGGTTTTACAACTCATGGTCTGCTTTCCAAACTGACTATCTTTCAGCCCAGCCTCTGAGAGATCACGACCTCTCCGGGATCACTCTCACTTTATTGAGATTTTCCCCCCCTTGCGATTCAGGTTACATTTTCATTTAAGACATGTAACCACAGAATAACATTCCTATGCACTCACTGTAAACACATGCACTCACTACCACAAATCATACAAATCATGATTACATCAACATAATCACAGACAATCTGAACTGCATACAGTGAGTAGCTCATTTTACATCATACGCATGTGTTAGACACAAGTCAGTGTGGCACACAGCTAGAATCTGTCATGATATTGTTAAGTATGTGTTAGACACAAGTTAGTGTGGCACACAACAACTAGAATCTCTGATGATATTGTCAAATATAAAGAAACAAAATGAAAGACAAACAGACCTAAAAAAAAAAAAAAAAAAAAAAACAGACAAACTGACCACAATCACACAAAGGAGAGCTTTATAACATGTGGCTTATGACAGATAACAATAAGACTGACTTCCTTAGAACAATTGCTATCCAGAAAAAAGAGGTATATTACCAGCTCCCTCCCTCATCCATATGTGGTAAGAAAGGTCGTGACAGACTTACAGTGACACAACTTAACGTGAGTCACAAACTAGTCGCAGTGTTACAATTTACAGAGTGTACATGCACTGCATTCACATCACCTGGTTTTCTTGTTTTCTGTACTCACCACTGTCACTCTCGGAGGCATTTAACACACATCAAATTCTGCTACATCTCCTCTCTCTCAGCCTCCAACATTCTTTTACCCCACTTTACATTCACCACAATCAAATTCGGTTTCATCACCTCTCGCTCTCTCTCAGCCCCCAACATTGTTTTACCCACTTTACATTCACCACAGTCAAACTCTGCTTCATCTCCTCTCTCTCTCTCTCTCAGTCCCCAACATTGTTTTTACCCACTTTACATTCACCACAGTCAAACTCTGCTTCATCTCCTCTCACTCTCTCTCAGCCCCCAACATTGTTTTACCCACTTTACATTCCCCACAGTCAAACTCTGCTTCATCTCCTCTCTCTCTCTCTCAGCCCCCAACATTGTTTTACCCCACTTTACATTCACCATAGTCAAACTCTGCTTCATCTCCTCTCTCTCTCTCTCAGCCCCCAACATTGTTTTACCCACTTTACATTCACCATAGTCAAACTCTGCTTCATCTCCTCTCTCTCTCTCTCAGCCCCAACATTGTTTTACCCACTTTACATTCACCATAGTCAAACTCTGCTTCATCTCCTCTCTCTCTCTCTCAGCCCCCAACATTGTTTTACCCACTTTACATTCACCATAGTCAAACTCTGCTTCATCTCCTCTCGCTCTCTCTCAGCCCCCAACATTGTTTTACCCACTTTACATTCCCCACAGTCAAACTCTGCTTCATCTCCTCTCTCTCTCTCTCAGCCCCCCACATTGTTTTACCCACTTTAAAGTTTGCCTCTGACTGGATCCTAGCTTTGATATTGCCTTCAGGTCTCTCCTTGATATTGCCTTCAGCTCTCTCCTTGATATTGCCTTCAGCTCTCTCCTTGATATTGCCTTCAGGTCTCTCTTTGATATTGCCTTCAGGTCTCTCTTTAATATTGCCTTCAGGTCTCTCTTTGATATTGCCTTCAAGGTCTCTCCTTTATATTGCCTTCAGGTCTCTCTTTGATATTGCCTTCAGGTCTCTCTTTAATATTGCCTTCAGGTCTCTCTTTGATATTGCCTTCAAGGTCTCTCCTTTATTTGCCTTCAAGGTCTCATCCTTTATATTGCCTTCAGCTCTCTCCTTGATATTGCCTTCAGGTCTCTCTTTATCCACGTCCACTGCCCTTGCACACAGCTTAGCTTTGATATTGCCTTCAGGTCTCTCTTTATCTACGTCCATTGTCCTTGGTCCTAGCTTTGATATTGCCTTCAGGTCTCTCTTTATCTACGTCCATTGTCCTTGGTCCTAGCTTTGGTATTGCCTTCAGGTCTCTCTTTATCCTCATCCATAGCCCTTGGTCCTAGCTTTGATACTGCCTTCAGGTCTCGCTTTATCCATGTCCACTGCTCTTACACAGCTTAGCTTTGATATTGCCTTCAGGTCTCACTTTATCCATGTCCACTGCTCTTGCATACAGTCGCTCAATCATCTCCACTAGCTTGTCCCCTGTAACTTCCAACCTGTTTATTCTGACCTCCTGAATATCTTCCTGTCCGGATTCCTCACACACCCACAGCATCTGGTCCCCATCTCCCCATAAGGCACTGACTACACTGTGTGTCTGAGAGGGTAGAGCACTGACTACACTGTGTGTCTGAAAGGGCACAGCACTGATACTACACTGTGTGTCTGAGAGGGTAGAACACTGACTACACTGTGTGTCTGAGAGGGTAGAGCACCGACTACACTGTGTGTCTGAGAGGGTACAGCACTGACTACACTGTGTGTCTGAGAGGGTACAGCACTGACTACACTGTGTGTCTGAGAGGGTAGAGCACTGACTACTCTGTGTGTCTGAGAGGGTACAGCACTGACTACAGTGTGTGTCTGAGAGGGTACAGCACTGACTACACTGTGTGTCTGAGAGGGTAGAGCACTGACTACAGTGTGTGTCTGAGAGGGTACAGCACTGACTACTCTGTGTGTCTGAGAGGGTACAGCACTGACTACACTGTGTGTGAGAGAGGGTACAGCACTGATTACACTGTGTGTCTGAGATGGTAGAGCACTGACTACATTGTGTGTCTGAGATGGTAGAGCACTGACTACACTGTGTCTGAGAGGGTACAGCACTGACTACACTGTGTCTGAGAGGGTACAGCACTGACTACACTGTGTGTCTGAGAGGGTAGAGCACTGACTACATTGTGTGTCTGAGAGGGTACAGCACTGACTACACTGTGTGTTTGAGAGGGTAGAGCACTGACTACACTGTGTGTCTGAGAGGGTACAGCACTGACTACACTGTGTGTCTGAGAGGGTACAGCACTGACTACAGTGTGTGTCTGAGAGGGTACAGCACTGACTACTCTGTGTGTCTGAAAGGGTAGAGCACTGACTACATTGAGTGTCTGAGATGGTAGAGCACTGACTACACACTGTGTGTCTGAGAGGGTAGAGCACTGCTAGTGGCACCATTCACAGAATCAACTGCCATCTTCTATTCAATGGCATCATCACAAGACACACAAATGTAAGTTCTTTCCCTTCCTATCCTCTGTCAGTTTTTCTGCCTGTATTTGAATTCAGTATTTTTGAGAAAAGTGTCATCCTCAAATTATGAGTTACCAATGCACAACTGGAATACTGCCATACGCAGTTAGATATGCTCCAAGCTTTCACACATGAACATGAGCAAGTGAGTGTGTTATGTTACCAATCCACTGATCTTCCACATTTTACATCCTAACATTTCTAAACTAAACAACATCAGTGAAACATAGTTTTGTGAAAACACATACCTTTCAAAATTAAAAAATGCCCATAATAAAGGCAAGGAAAGGCAGGAAATAATTTTTAAAATGTCACTTCCCCCCTGCACAGATGATGCACCACTGGAAGTCATCCAAATTCAATATAAAATAATGTTAACTTTGTGTAAACTTGACCCGTTGCAATACGATACGTCTTTACCAACTCTTACAGCTTCAGAATAAGTTCATGATAATAAGAACATTATCAATTGCATGTAATGTTCAATGAAATACATCTGCATCTCAAAATGTATGGATTTACTTATTAATTCATGTACGAAAAGAATGCTCAATTCATTTGAATATCTTACATAAACTGAACACAAAAATGTTAAAAAAAAAAAAAAAGGCATGGCGTGTCAGGCACAGCATAGTGAGGGTATGATACACACACAAACTATATACTCACTTATGCAATGTGGCTTTGCATCAGGAGGGACACTCAAGAGACGGAGTTCTGCTCTGGCATTACAGGACCATGATCTGTACAAAGAGTCCAGTAAGCCACGTCAGAGGCTGTAACATGTCAGTATGAAATAAGAAGCAAAATGGAGCGATTCTGCAAGTGTACATTCTCCTAAGAGATTCAGATTTTTTTTTTTTCAATCACCACGAGACACATATCTCCTGGCAGTTTAAAGCGAGGGGACAGAGAACAAAGACACGGGACACATATCTCCTGGCAGTTTAAAGTGAGGGGGCAGAAAACAAAGACATGGACACATATCTCCTGGCAGTTTAAAGTGAGGGGACAGAAAAACAAAGACATGGGACACGTATCTCCTGGCAGTTTAAAGTGAGGGGCCAGAAAACAAAGACATGGGACAAACTGAAATCAGTATCTCAGAGCTTTCATGAACTTTAGCAAATCAATAACAGCAAGCACCATGAATCTGCTCTGATTATTCTGTTCACCTTTAGGACACTGTCTGCAGAGACTCTGTGTGTGTGTGTGTGTGTGTGTGTGTGTGTGTGTGTGTGTGTGTGTGTGTGTGTGTGTGTGTGTGTGAGTATGTGTGAGTGTGTGTGTGTGTGTGTGTGTGTGTGTGTGTGTGTGTGTGTGCATGCACGTGTGTGTGTATGTGTGTGTGTGTGTTACTGCGTGTATGTGTGTGTGTGAATGTGTGCGTCTGTATGTGTGAGTGTTTGTGTGGGGTTGTGTGTGTGTGTGTGTGTGTGTGTGTGTGTGTGTGTGTGTATGAGTATATGTTTGGTGCGAGTGTGGTGTGGTGTGGTGTGGTGTGTCTGTCTGTCTCTGTCTGTATGTTTCTGTGCCTCAGTCCTGTGTGTGTGTGTGTGTGTGTGTGTGTGTGTGTGTGTGTGTGTGTGTGTATCATTCTGCATTTGTTTAATTCATTTCAATTCACAATGTATTACTCTGTGTGTGTATGTGTGTGTGGAGGGAGGGTGCATGTCCATCCGTCTGTCTGTCTGTCTGTGTCAGTGTCTGTGTTGATGGGTGGGTGGTAAGTGGGTGTGTATGTGCATGCATGAGTGTCACACAATATGTCAGTGTATGAGTGCAGTGCAGATGTCAGTGAACAAATGTGTGTGTGTACATATGGTCTGTGTGTGGAGGGAGGGAAGAGTGGGAAGTGGGGAAGACAGACAGACAGTCTGGTAGGTAGACAGACAGAGAGAGAAGGGATGCATGAAGCTAAGTCAGAGAGAGAGAGAGAGAGAGAGAGAGAGATAATGTTGCTTACAGCCCAGGCGACCGCAAAGGGCCATATCAGGGCTGTCACCACGGTAAAATCAACTCACAAGTCATTCATCCACACAATTCTTTAAAAGACACATCGTCTAAAATCTCATCCAAAACTTTGTTAAAAATCTTTCCACTGTAAAATCTCAGATCCGATGAAAAATGTTAACCTCTTTCAAGAACTCAAAGATCGCGTCAGGCGGAACATCTCTGAACAAGGTTTTCATGGAATCTGCTGTAAAATGTTTGTGTCTCACATCGTGCAAGTCCCAACACTCTAAAAGAATATGTTTCATTGTGAGTGGCACATGACACGGAATGCACCAAGGAGCTTCTTCACTCTTTAAAAGGTAGGAATGGGTGAAATACGAATGGCCGGTGTGCAGCCGGCACAGAACTGTTTTTTCTTCTTTACGACCACCAGACGAAGATGAGAGGAACTCCTTTAGGTTTGGACGGATCTGAAAGAGTTTGTTATCCGTCTGTGTATTCCAATCCTCCTGCCCAGAGGTCTTTTACATAATTGTTAATTTTGGGTTTCAGATCCGAGCAGGGGATAGGTGTGTTTGACAGTTTCTCTCTTTGTGGCATTCTTGGCCAAACGATCCACCATTTCGTTTCCCTCCGATGCCAACATGACCGGGAACCCAAGCCAGAAGAATGTTGTAACCCTCCGCTGTCAACTTGGTAAAAAGGTCAAAAAAGTGTAAAAGTTCGGGGTGCTGAAGGTTGCGGCCAGATATGGCCTCCAAAGCCGACAGCGAATCCGACAGAACCAGAAAGTCCCTCTTTGGAGACTGTGAGATTATTCTTAGTGCCAGAACCAGAGCTGTAAGTTCAGCAGAGTAGGCAGAAGCGTCTGAAGGAATATGTTCTAACAGTATTTGAGAAGGAGCACCAGGGCAGTAGGCTGCACAGGCCACTCCATCTTCAGACTTGGAACCGTCAGTGAAAATTTTCTGATGGGATGGGAGTTTTGAACTCAGCTCAGCATACAACGCCTTGTATGCCAGAGAGCTGGTGGACTCTTTGCGAAAAGCTGCAAGATCAAAACGAATGTCTGGTGTGAAAAAGTCCACGGAGGCTCATCTGGAATCTTGGAAAAATCAGACACAGCTCCTAGGTCTAGACCTGCATTCCGTGCGTGAGGCTGCATACGAAGGCCAAACGACGGAATACAGGTAGGGTTGTTTTCGAATTTGTTTTGGAACTGAGGGTCAAAAGACACAGTCATAGGCAGGGTTTTCTGGTTCAGAGAACAGTCTGATATAGTAGTTCAAAGATAGTTTCAACCTGCGGTTGGACAGTGAGGGTTCACTGCCTCTGCGTACAGGCTGTACACAGGGGTGGTGCGGAATGCTCCAAGACATAGACGAAGCCCTTGATGGTGGATAGGGTCTAAGAGTTTGAGGCAAGACTGTCTTGCAGAGCCGTACACAGCACAACCATAGTCCAGTTTGGAACGGACCAGGGCTCTGTAGAGGTGCAGCAAAGTTTTCTTATCAGCGCCCCAGTCAGTGTGTGCTACGACCCGCAGAATATTCAGAGCTTTCTGGCAAGAAGTTTTGAGGTTTTTAATATGGCTGAGAAAGTTGATCAAAAAAAACCCCCAGAAATTTCGCTTCCTTAACAGCTGGAATGGTGGTCTTATCCAGAAGAATTTCAGGATCAGCAAAAAATTGACAAAAACTGTGAAAATGGATTGACTAGGTTTTTGTACGTGAAAAGGTAAACCCGTTGTCCTCGGCCCACTGTTGAATCCTGTTGACACAAAGTTGGAGTCGCCGCTGTACGCTAGCGTAAGAAGCTCCAACTGCGTACAGCGCGAAGTCGTCAACGAACAAAGAAGACTCAGAGCCCTGGCTTACCGATTTCACAATGTCATTGATCTTAATGCTGAAAAGGGCAGGAGAAAGGATGCTCCCCTGAGGTACACCCAACTCCTGCCCATGGATGTCCGAGAGTGTGGTGCCAACACGCACCTGGAACTGTCGATCAGCCAGAAAGTTTTCGATAAACATAGGCAGATAGCCACGAAAACCAAGTTTATGCAAATCCATAAGGATCCCTGATTTCCACGTGGTGTCATATGCTTTTTCTAGGTCGAAAAAGATAGCGACCACATGTTCTTATTGACAAAGGCGTTGCGAATGGTGGTTTCTAGACGGATTAAATGGTCAACTGTCGAGTGGTACTTGCGGAACCCGCACTGTTCATTGGCCAAAAGGCCGTCGGTTTCCAGCTTCCACATCAGACGGGAGTTGACCATCTTTTCCATCAGCTTACACAGGCAGCTGGTCAGAGCTATTGGGCGATAGTTTGATGGATGGGTTGGTAGGGTCCTTTCCAGTTTTGGGGATTGGAATGATCAGGGCTTTCCGCCAGGAGGGCGGGAAGCACCCTGTGGTCCAGATATGGTTATAGACTTTGAGAAAGGTCTGGAGACAGCTTTCTGGAAGGTTTGCAAAGCTGATTTTAGCTGTGGTCCAGATATGGTTATAGACTTTGAGAAAGGTCTGGAGACAGCTTTCTGGAAGGTTTGCAAAGCTGATTTTAGTTCGCTAATCGAGAAAGGCAGATTGTAAGCTTCAGAGTTGTCTGATGTGAAATTGTATGAAGATTTCTCTCTAATTTGCTTGTTTCTTAAAAAGGCTGCAGATTTATTTTAAAGATGAGGAGTTCTGCTGGATGGTGGAGGCCAACAGATTGGCACAGCCTGTTTGTCAGTGATCAAAGCATCGGCAAGTTTCAGGTGATGAATGAGGGGTTGGTGTTCTTCCCTTTGATTTTTCTGATGATGTTCCAAACTTTTTTCTTTGAAGTTTTAGATGTCAGTCCGGAGCAGAAGTTTCTCCAAGACTGACGTTACTGATTTTGAAAGTATGTCTCGATTTAGCACGGAGTTTCT
Organism: Conus betulinus; assembly: GCA_016801955.1. Classification (NCBI taxonomy): domain Eukaryota; kingdom Metazoa; phylum Mollusca; class Gastropoda; order Neogastropoda; family Conidae; genus Conus; species Conus betulinus. The sequence continues at coordinate 10,678 of JADBJO010028706.1, read as the reverse complement.
GATGGGCTCGGGCGTTAGGACCAGAGGGTCGTTGGTATACCTGACGCTGAGCCCGTTTACGTACTTTTGAGATCTGTTGGCAGTCAAAAAATAAACCAGGGTGTCTTTGGCATTTGGGGTTTGTTTGAGGAAGTTGGAATGGAGGCCTTGGCGCATTTTATGAGGATATTGGAAACCGTTTCTGCGGGATCCGGACTTTGTAGAACTTCCTCTGTGAGTTCCCCACAGACAGTTCCTGCAAAAAGATCCCAGTTCGCCTTGTTGAAATTTAGATGTTCTGGAACAGTGCGGCTTTCAGTTATTTTTGGATTTTAGAACAATTGGAAAATGGTCACTCCCATGCAGATCGTCAAGTGCCGACCACTCATAGTCCAGGACCAGCGAGGGGTCGCACACTGACAGATCCAAACATGAGAGAGCACCAGTAGCAGAGTGGAGGAAGGTTGGAGATCCATCATTAAGACAACACAGGTCAAGCTCTGAGAAGACGTTTTCCAGAAGGAGACCTCTAGACGAAGTATCAACGCTACCCCAAAGAGGATTGTGCCCATTGAAATCGCCCAACAGCAAAAAAGGTCGTGGAAGCTCCTCAATCAGGCTGACAGTTTCTTGTCGACTGATGGATACAGAAGGAGGCAGATATAGACAACAAATAGTGACCGTTTTATGCAGAGAGACTCTGGCAGCTAAAGCTTGGAGGGGAGAACTGAGGTAGACAGGGCTAAACAGAAGAGATTTGTGGATAAGCAACGACACACCACCCGTCACTCCAACTGCAGAAGGCTGTGCTGGTTTAGAAAGAACATTAAAACCCGATAAAGAGAAAGATTTGTCAGAGCGTATCAGAGTCTCTTGAAGAGCTAAGACAGCAGGTTTTAAATGTTGACAGAGGAGCTGCAGCTCTTCAAAATTAGAATTCAAACCTCGAATGTTCCAGTGAGATACTGAATCCATGAGGATGGAGAGATGGCAACAGACTTCTCAGTCCATTACTGTCTCATCATCATCCGACTGCAAAGGAGAATATGGATTGCGTGTTTCCAACTTTGAATGTCTTTTCTCTGGACTTTTTTTTGTTTTCTTGGAAGCTCCGGAGGCAGATGATGGGCAATCCACCTCAATGACCTCTACACCAGAGGGCTTCCCTGGGATCGTGCCTTGATGAGGCACCGCTTGGGGGCCGCGAGTGCCCCTGGGAGGAACAGGGGGTTTTTTTGGGGGGAAGGGAGCTGTGAAGCAGCAGAGAGTCTCCCAACCTGTGTCTGCTGGGCAAAATGGGAGGGCAGCAGGTTTTACGCCACGCCACCACCAAGGGAGTTTATCACAGGGGTAGCGGATTTCTTGCCTCCGTTGGGGCAGATGGTTTCGATTGCAGAGTCTTGGAAAAACTAAAGGTGTCTGTCTGACAGGAGACAGATACTGTAGAAACTTGTTTCACAACCTGAGAGTAGGACTTGTTCGGATGCTGCGGACTGCCCAGAACCAACCTTTTTGCCTCGTGGAATGGAATCTTTTTCTTTCCGTCTTCACCCTTTGGATACTACTTTCCTGGCGCCTAACCGGACACTCTCGAGAGGAGGATGGGTGGCCGCCTCCGCAGTTTGCACAACGCGCCGGATGAACGCACGGCATCTCGTGGCTCGGTTGGCAGCAGACGCCACAAATCTCCTCCCCAGAGCATCGATCCCGCACATGGCCAAACTTCTGGCACCGGAAACAATGCATCGGGGATGGAACATACAGGCTAACCTTGACGTTCAAATAGCCCACCTTGATAGACTGTGGCAGCGAAGGGGTGCAGAAGGTCAGAAAGAGGGTATTTGTTGGCACTCTTTCAGAACCCTTACGAATTGTGACTCTTCGCACATCCATGACTCCCTGGGATTTCAGTTCGCACCTTATCTCATCCTCCGATACTCCTTTCAAGTCTGGGCAGCGAATGACCCCCTTTGAAGAATTTAGGTTCTTGTGAGGCAACACTTTGATTTTTCGGTCAACAAGAGTTGTAGATTTCAGGAGCCGATCTGATTGACATTTTGTACCACATTCCACCAGAAATGACCCATTTCTCAGACGTTTGATTGATTTTAGGTTTCCTGACAGACAACTGAAACCTTTCTGGATTGCAAAGGGGCTGAGTGCAGACAAAGGTTTGTCTACATCAGCGCCCTCCACCACCAACCACGAAGGGCCAAGATCCAGATTCTGTTCGGATTTCTGAGTCCGAGTCAGAATCATGATCACCATCAGATCTCACTTTGTCTCTCTTTCTCCTTTTGGAAGGGAGTTTTGATATTGAGGCCATGGTATATGATTTAGGAATTCGTCCCTCCCCTACCCACCCACCATCGAGTCCAACTTAGGGCCAGGGCCAAGAAACTCTTGTCTTGGACCCCTTCCAGGTTTCAGGAGGGATATACAACAAAGCAGCGCCAACTTACCCTATCCCCCCCGATTATGCCCAGCTCCCGGGAACAGAGAACTGAGCACTGCAGGGGTTACCTTGGCCAGCTGGGGGGGCTGCCCGTTTTGACCTAACCCCATGCAGGGGAAGCCGGTTGACACACACAGGCCCATGTGTGCCTCCTGTCTAGGAGAGGTCCGAGCCAAAGTAATGTGTTGAGGGCGCTGGCCCTCTCAATCACCAGGATCTCATCCCCCTCCGTCACAGGTCGCACCGCACGGCAAACGCGGCGGATCTTAAGAAGACCACAGAGAGAAAAAGGAGTGTGGAAAGAAGACTTGAAGGGGAGACGAAGATAGAAAAGAGCCAAATAAGAAAGGCAGAAAACAAGGAGAAAGGCGGGTTACTATTAGTCAGGATCCTCACCCTTAGCCTGTCTGACATGGGAAGCCCTACCAGGGACATCAACTCCTTACCACGTTGCGCTTAGGCCAGACAGCATCTTCGACTTTTCAGGCCTAGAAGCATTTGAAAAAAACTAGCCTATCTTCAAGTATTGATGCCCCCGCCAGCAAAGCCTAAGGGATCACAGGACCATGCAAGCCCTCCGACCACGGCAAGGTTGCAACCCCCCGGAGGGAGCTAAGTCAGAGAGATTTACTTTCATCAGGAAAAGAAAAAAAAAGGAGTGGGGGGGGGCGACATTTGATTTGCTTAAGTAAAAATCTCGATCAGCTCTTTTGACCTGTTTGCCCTGGATGGCAGTGAAGAATGAGGGTTAATCCAGCTGATAGCCCTATCGGCTGCAAAGGGCTGTGACCTCATTGTAGTACACTTTCAAAATAGATCTTTAAAAACATACACACACAACTCATTACAACACACCACAATTTTGTTAAAATCTTAGATCAGATGAAAAAAGGTTCATCTCTTTCAGCGGGTGGGACAGCTCAGGACAAGATTTTCATGGAGTCTGCTGTAAAAGTGTTTGTGTCTGATATCATGCAACTCCCAACACTCTATAACAGCATGTTTTATGTGAGCGAAGCATCACTTTGAATGTATCATGGAGCTTCTTCACCTTTTAAATATACGAAGGTGTAAAGGCATGGCCTATGTGCAAATGGCACCAGACTGTTTCTTCTTTATGGCTGCCCATGGCACATGGTTCAAGTCTGGATGAATTTGTTAGAGTTTGTTACCTGTCTGCTAGTTCCATTCCTCTTGCCAGAGGTTTTTGACAAACCCATGAGCTTTCGCTTTGGGGTTTCCTTATTTGTGACATTCATGGCAAGTTGATCATTGCCTCAAATGCCCCAAAAGGCCAGAACTCCAGCAAAATCTGTTGTTACCATCAGATTTCAAAGATGTGTACAGTTAAAACAATTATCAGCAGTTACGAGTACATGGGAATACTGTCAGCCTAGCAGTGTAGATGGAGCTATCAGTGGGAATTTGTTTTGAGCATCTCTGTGAAGGGGCTTGTGTGCAAAACTTAACAGAGGCAACCCATCTACAAACTTCAAGCCATCAGTAAATATTCTTTGAAAAGATGGAAATTTTGAATGAAGACTGGCCAAAAAAAAAAGTCTTGCATGCCTAAGAGCTGGTGGAGTCTTTGCAGCATGAGGCCAGATCAAAGCAGATTTCCAGGGTGAAGAAAGTCAAGGGTGGGCTGTCAAAAAATTTGGATGAATCACGCACGACTCCAACTTGTCCTATGTCTACGTGTGCACTATTCATATGCAGAAGAATATGAATTCCTGAGGGTGGTACAGAACTCGGGTCGTCTTCAAATTTCTTCTGGAAAACTGTTGTCAAACACGCATCTTAAGCAGGGTTCGGACGTTCAGAGAAGAGAATGAAACTGTTGTCAAACACGCAGTCTTCTTAAGCAGGGTTCGGACGTTCAGAGAAGAGAATGAAACAACAGTTTGTAAAGTTTCGGCCGATGGTTGAGAGGGGATGGTTCATCTGCTCAGCACTGTAAAAAGGAGTGTTGCAGAATGTATCCAGACAGAGTTAAGCCCCTTGATGAAGGATGGTTTTGACAGAGGAAGGTCTGGCAGAACCACAAACGACACTGCCATAGTCTAGTTTATAGCAGATCTATCACATATCGCCTATCCTGGAGTCTTGAAGACCGTTGCGGTGCCACTGAAGACTTCACAACCAGTTCCTCCACTCCTCCCAGTTATGACGCCTTTAGGCAGGTGCTGAGTGTGAGGCCAGTCCATGCACTGATGTTGTCCTCCCATCTCTTTTTGTCTTCTTCTCCTCCTGCCTCCTCACACTGCTCCTTGTAGAATGGTTTGGGCAAGTCTTGTTGATCTCAATACATAACCATACCATCTCATTTTCCTTCTTTTCACTGTGGACAACAGGTCTTCCTATGGTCCTATGGCTTGCCTTACTCTGGTCTGGACCTCCAAGTTGGTAATGTGGTCTTTGTACGAGATGCCAAGGATCTTGCAGAAGCATCTTATCTCTAATGTCTGAATCCTTCTCTCAAGTTCAACTGACAGAGTCCATGTCTCACAGGCATTGAGAAGTATGGTAATGACCAGGGAGCGCATCAGTCTGATCTTGGAACTAACTGTGATGTTTCTGTCATTCCAGATGGGTCTTAGTCTGGCTAACGCTGCTGTCATTTGCACAACTCTGGACAGCACTTCAGGTTTTGATCCCTTATTTGAAACCATTGCCCTGAGGTACCTGAAGCTCTGAACTGTCTCTAGTTCTGCCACTGGTGTTGTGTGGTCATAAGTTTGGTCTCTTCAGCGCTGATCTTCATGCTGAATGCTACAGAACATTTGTCAAGGCACTCTGGAGCAGATCTGAGCTCTGTAAAGACAGAGAAGAGTTTTCTGATCAGTGCCCCAGCCCAAAGTATCACAACTCTCAGAATAGTCACTGCTTTCTCATCTGTAGTTTCCAAGTGCTGGACAGGACTACTGGAGTTCAGGTTTGATCAAAGGTAACTCCTGGACATTTGGCTTCCTTCACAGCTGTAATGATGGATTTATCCAGAGAAATTTCAGGGACAGCAAAGTACTATTGAAAGTTGTGAAAATGGATACACTGAGTTTTGGAAGATGGAAAAGTTCACCCACTTTCCTCGGTCCGCTTTTGGGTCTGATCCACACCAAATTTCACTTAACCTTGTACATTGCAACAGGTGGCTCCAGCTGCACCGAGTCATCCGCAGAGAACCTTGGTTTATGGAATTGAAAGTATCATTTATTTTCAATGCTGAACAGGGCTCGAGAAAGGATGCTATCCTGGGGTACACCCAACTCCTACTCCATATCTGACAGCATGGTTCCAACCTGAACTTGGAATAGTGGAGGAGCTAAGATTTATGATCTTGCGTTTTTTAGTAGAAACATTTCCTCTTGCACAATGATACTATGAACCATGCTGATTATGTCTGGAGAGGGAAACATGATCACAGCCCCCTGGTTTAGGAGCAGTGATCGATCAAAGTTTTCAATAACTGAATTTTTGACACAATTAGAACACCATAGCACCAGCCAAAGCATCCCGTTGCCAATGTCGGGGAGCAGACTCGCGCCTGCTCTAGATCTGTCATCGCCGCTAGCGGTGTGTACTTAGACGAGTCAACCACGTGAAAAGTAACACGTTTCACTTGGTGTTCTATTAAGTTTCTTCCGTTTAAATAACGTTTGAGACATGTGAATATCAAATAAAATTGAGAACAGAAATGTCTATGTACATTACATGTGATCAGGGAAAAATACATAGAAGACTGATTAGGTTGCAAATATTCCTATGAGGGTGCAAAAAAAAATGTATCACCGGTCGTGGCCACCACGCGTGCGAACGGCGGCTTTGTTTCATTCTTGGTGTACTGATTTTGATGTCTTTCTGTAAAATCAAATTTCAGCACATTTGGAGCGGCTTTCAGCATAATGCAGCTATTTGACTGTGTCTGAAACAACCCTTTTCACAGCCGGTGAGTTTACATACATTAATTTTTTAATCCAGTTTTATTCCCATTTTAACTTTTAATTATTATTAAAATCGGTTTTTAGATATCAGAAATATTCACGTTGTTCTTCTTAAGATAAAGACTGCATTCAGCCAGAATTCCGAAGCAATTCTTGGTGGTGGTGTTTTTTTTTTTTTTTTTTTTTTTTTTTTTTTTTTTTACTGCCAGTGTCTCTGACCACAAATGCCACAGTTCTTATTTACAAGAACAATATCAATTATAAGCTCGTATCAACATGAATTTTATTGTATTGATGATAAATGCTCAAAAAAAAAAAAAACAAAAATGAAAATCAGTTCTGTGAACTTGCTAAGTTGGTTGTCATCATAGCGGAATCAAAACTGATCAGTGCAAATTATATATGGTCATCCATTGGCGTCAAAACTCAGGTTTTGCTTTTTGTCTTTGTTGCAGTTCCCAGTCTGTAGGCAGTCAGAAAAGTGGCAATGTCTCGTGACTATAAGAGGATAGACGACCCCAGTGTACCATTCCCTCTGAAGAAGTTGATGACAGTTGACTGGAATCTGTGCGCTCTGTGCCAGAACCTATTAGCAAAGCACCTTTGATATGTCCAGCAAAGGGAGCAAAGGAGATGGAGCAGGGTATACCTACGTTGCTTACAATTTGACAGCTTTTCAGGAGTTGGGTGAGTCCCCACTTTCTATTCCATTGTCTAAACTGGATGAAGGAAATGGTTTTGAGGAGACCTTGAGGAAGCACAAAGCTTCTTGGCACAAATCCTGTCGTGCAAAAATAAGCAACACTGTTTAAAACAGGAAAAGAAAGCCAGCCAGTGACAAACCCAGTCCTGTGAAAACATGGAAACTTGCAGATGAATCCAGCTGTGAGACAGATGAGATGGGCACAGGACCAACATGCTTTTTCTGCAGTGGATCTCCCGGTGCACTTCAGGCTTCATCATCATGCTCTTACTTTGCCCCTGGGTGATAAAGTTCGTGCACATGCTCAGCAACTGAACGATCAAGAGTTACTCACAAAACTTGCTGTCAAAGACATGGTGGCAATGGATTGTCATTACCACATTAAATGCCTGTCTGTCTTCTACAGACGTGTACCAGCAAACCAGACACAAGAATCAGAAGAAACAACAAACAGAGATCAACAGCACATGCTATTGCATTTGCTGATGCTGTGGCTTATATTGAAAGCTTCCGAGATAATCCCCAAACAGCCCCTGTCTTTGGCATGACATTTCTACTTCGTCTATATACTTCTCGTCTCTCACATTTTGGTTTAAATGACGAAAAGGTACATTACTACACCTAAAAAAAAAAAAAAAAAAAAAAAAAAAAAAGACTGAAGCAGCCATTTCAGATCTGAAGTGTGCATATCAAGGGAGAGACGTCATACTTGTATTTGACAAAGACCTGGGTGATGCTTTGAAAAAAGTGTGCGCTATTGATTCTGATGCCCTTCAATTGGTCAAAGCAGCCCAGATCATAAGGAAAGACATATTGAAGGGGGAAAAGGGGAATTCAAAGGAGTCTTTGAAGACAACTGCCAAGAACAGTCAGTTCCAGCATCTCTGAAAGCGCTCATGAGCTTTATCCTTAATGGCCCAACATCTATTGATCAATCAGAGTATGATGCAACACCTCAAAGACAAGCAGTTCTCACTCTTCCCAAACTGACTGTTTACAGTTGTCGAAGGATTGCAAAGGACACAAAATTTCAGCGCCACAAGAAAGACCGAGAAACCCCTCTACCAATTTATCTTGGTCTGAAATTGCGCGCAGAAAAGAAAGAAGGGACTCATTACCATACTTTCTGATCTTGGACTTGGGATTTCTTATGACAGGGTGATGTCAATTTCATCTGAGATAGCACACAAGGTGTGCAGACGATTTGAGGAGGAAAAAGTTGTACCAACAAACATGAGAAAGGGTTTGTTTGTAGCTGGTATAGTTGACAATATAGACCACAGTCCCACTTCAACGACCTCATCAGATTCTTTCCATGGGGGAGCAGCCTTTCCCTTGTTCAGCACAGACTCCGTGAAGTCGATGGTGAACAGCAAGAGAGGCCACTTATTGAGGATGGAGCAAACAGCCGAAATCGCACCATTCCTTTGTTGCTACCTGAATACACCAATGTGTTTCCTGTGCCTGTCCCACACCAGGAACATCTGGTGCCTCCATTACCAGGAGGTAATCAGCCAGACATCAGTCCTGAGATTCAAAGCTGCACCAAGGAGTATGCCTGGTTGAAACATGTCTTAGCAGCACTGGAGACGGAGCCTGTGAACAATGAAGATGGAATTTCATGGGTTGTTTATCATGCATCTCTTCAGCTACAAGATGGCATCCCATCTGCCATCACTGGACTCCTCCTACCTCTCCATGTGGACAATGCACACTCCACTTCCCTAATCAGACATGTCATGACTGGTAAAAGCAGCCACCCAACACCTCAATCCAGGACAAACACCTGTGCTTGGCATGGACCAGCCACTGTTTGCCTTGGCAAAGGAAATTCAGTGGTGCTGACCAGACACATTTGGTGAGAAACACTTTGTCATCATGCTAGGAGGCCTTCACATAAAAATGGCAGCGCTCAAAACGCTTGGGGACTGGCTGAAGGGTTCCAGATGGAATACTGCCATCACACTAGCCGAGACTGCATCCTCTCTGGTATTGCTGAGTTGTTAGCCAAAGCAGTTCATCTGACCAGAACAAGGCATGCCCACCAAGTTACGGCAGCTGCATTACACATTTTGCAGTGGCGTGCATGCACAAAGTTTCTGGAGTCAGACCCGAGCACTCCTTTGGTTTTCCACGACTGGAACATGAAGATGGCAGATGAACAGCCACAGTTTGCATACTGGACTACGGCCCTGGACTTCCAGTTATGTATTTTTCAGCTTTTGCCTGACGAAGTTGGTACCTTGGATGTTTGCCATGGATCATGTCAACTATGCTCGCTGGTTGGCAGTTCACACCCGAGATTTGGCAGTGCTGAAGAAAACCACCCTGACGTATTCCAACGGTTCCAACCAATCACATAGTATATTGATAGCAAATGAGTCCTAAATAGGTCAAATCTTGGGATATAAAAAGGCAACTCAACAGTCTGTCAACTTAGGCAATAAGTATAGAGACAATCAAGTACTTGAAACCCTATCTTTCCCTTCTAGAAGCAGCTGAAACTGGTTAAATCTGACACCAAAACATGTAAAGATAAGCCATTAAGAAGTCAAAAATACTTGACCTACTTGTTTTTTAAGTGACAAAAATGCTTGTTTTCATTTTCAAAAATAAGTTTACACCATTTTTTCTGCTATAAAGGTAATCACTGTTAGTTATGAACTTTGCAAACTACTTGGAGCCAAAAAAAAATGTAAAAAAAAAAATAAAAACAATACGATTTTAAGGACTTTGACCTACTTTTAAATGACCTACTTTATTAGAGTCTTACAAGTTAGCTTCAATATAGGCTTGTCTTCATACGTCTTATCGAATACATACTCAGGGTTATTCTGAAGCAGTTTTTTGTTGCAAGAATGCAGTTTTGTGCAAAAAAAAAACGAAAAAGAAAGAACATGACACACTGACCTAATTAAATGTATGGCCACGCCCTCCAGAGGTCACGCCCATTGTGTTTCCCTCTCTCATATCATTCAGAAAGGGTCTAGGTACCCACATGCCAAATGGCATGCTTCTACTATGAAGTGCACGATTCACTGATATTTACTACCTTAACTGCCCCACTAGAACTGCTGATCAGCCATAAAGTCTTCAAAAAGTGTCAGATGACCTTGAAAACCTAAAAGATGGAGATCCATGAGAATTCCAGATTTCCATGTGGTGTCGTAAGCCTTTTCCTGGTTAAAGAAAAAAAAAAAAAGTAACCACAAGCTGTTTGTAGGGTTTGGTCTCAAAGTAAGGTAAGGTAAGGTAATGTTGCTTACAGCCCAGCCGACCGCTATGAGCCACATCAGGGCTGTCTGCACTGAAGTCACCTCACAAGTCATAAAAAGACACTCTTTCATACAACCCTGTAAAGTACACCTGAAAATACAGTGGAAATTTCATTAACAATCTTTCTTCTATAAAATCTTAGATCAGATGAAAAAAATTATCTCTTTCAGAAATTCAAAGATAACATCACATGGGATCCCTCTGTACAAGATTTTCATGGAGTCTGCTATAAAATGTTTTGTCTCACATCATGCAAGTTCCAACACTCTAAAAGAATATGTTTCACTGGGAGTGGTATATGACATGGAATGCACCACGGAGCTT
>JADBJO010028705.1:17500-19835 GCA_016801955.1 Conus betulinus | reverse complement strand
TAAATCCTGGTCCAGTCTGTGACGCAGATCCAGGATTCGTCATAAAGTTTACACAACCAAACGTTTAAACCAAAAAAAAAAAAAAAAACACAAAAAAAAAAAACACACCAACAAAGAAAACAAACAGTTATCAACACAAACAAAGAAAAAACTGTCTTGTTCAAGGTGGATCGTGGTGCCGCGAGCATGAAACCAGCAAACGTTGGTCAGGATCCCATGTTTAAAAAAAAAAAAAAAAAAAAAAAAAATGGTGGTGTGGGGATCTGTTCAATGGACGGATCCAGGAGCTGCTGCTCGTGGCAGAGGTCAGCGATTTCCGTTTGATGAGGTGGTCTGTGTGATCAGAGGAAAACTTCCTATCAAGCTGTATTTCTGTCTGTCTGTCTGTCTATCACTCAGTCAGTCTATCTGTCAATCAGTCTAACAATATGTCTTCTATCTATCTATCTATCTATCTATCTATCTATCTATCTATCTATCTATCGATCGATCGATCGATCGATCGATCGATCTATCTATCTATCTATCTATCTATCTATTATCTATCTATCTATCTATCTATCTCTATCTGTGTGTATGTATGCTAATCTATCTGTGTGTATGTATGCTAATCTATCTGTGTGTCTGTCTTTCTGTATGTTTATCTGTCTTAATAGCATTACATAGGTATCATTAATGGTAAAACGAAGTAAAATCATCAACAACAACATTGATAATATTAGTAAGAAGAAGAAGAGAAGAAGAAGACGAAGAAGAAGAGAAGAAGAAGAAGAAGAAGAGAAGGAAAAAAAAAAATGAAGAAGATAATGACGTTTGATGATGATGATGATGATGATGATGATGATGATGATGATGATGATGATGATGATGATGCTGGCAAACTTCGACACTATACAGATTGACTGTCTATCAAATGGGCTGATGGATAAATCATCGTCCTATTCACGTGTTTCACCGCCTGAGTCGTCTGGAAAAAAAATGGATTGATTGATAAACACAGCAATGAAAAAGAGCCCAGACGAAGGTACTTCTGCATCTCTCTGAACTGAGCGAACATGTCCAAATGGGTCAAGATGGGGGCGGATGGCAGGACGAAGAGGGAGCAAAGGGGGAGGGAAGGCATGTGGAGGAGGGAGGGGCGGAGAGGAGGAGAAGGAGAGGAGGACACACAAGTCCACTAAGCTGACAGGACATGGCCCTATCAACCCTCTCCCAACCCTCCACGTCAGCCATTCCCACACACAGTTTGGCAAACCCTGATTATATTAAACGGAAAACTGAACAGAAGAAGAGGCTGCTTCTTTTCTCGGGGACGATGGAGAGAGGAGGGGAGATTAGGGAGTCAAGAGTGACAGAAGAGGAAGGGGAGTAATTCAGGCATCTCGGTTTCCATCAAATTGCTTTGTCTTATTTGCTCAGATGATGTTCATGGGCTCATATTGTTTTTTTGTTTTTTTTTTCTCCCCTAATATTTCCCTTGTCTTCCTGTCTTCAATATGCTGGCCTCTTAATGCTATAGAAACCGGAAACTATGTTGCGTTTTGCTTCTTTTTTTATTTCTACGTGCAAACCATAGCCTTAGAAGGCTGAATGCGCACTGCTAAACAGGCCTAACGTTCAGTGCCATACTTTTGACCTCTTGGACTTCTTTATGGCTGGGAGAAACACTGTGCCAGTACATACGGAAGCTAGGTAGCAAAACGTCGCAGAGACTACACCATATACGTATTTGCTATACACCTGACCGTCATATGGCCACTTCTCAATTTAGTCTTCCAAGCACAGCAAAATAAGAGCTTGTATTAATGATAAAACAAGCGAGTGAAGTCGCATCATAGCAGCATATTACACTGTTCTAGTTCTTTTCACAATGGGTTGCCAAGGAAGACCAGAATTTGTCATGAAACTGGTTACTTTCTGGCTGGATCAAACAAAAATCCGAGATGAAAGCGTCCAGTTAAAAATACGCACAATACAAGACTTGGACACAAGATAATGTCAAACATTTGGAGCAAGTCTGTGCTGCAACGTGTACGTGATAAAAGAGCGGCGGCTTTACATTGAAGTACTGTTCGGTGTGCAATGCTCTTTGCATGTAAATTGCCCTGCGACTCTCCACAACCATCTTCTCTGTCTTCCCCTCCTCCCCACCATCCCCTCCTGTGCTGCCTTATATCACAACCTCCCTATCCATTGCCCGTTTGACGACCTTTTAGCACTCGCTGTCTAAATGGAAAGAAACGTGTTTTGACCGGCACAAGTGAGTTACTTAACCAAAGAATACACAGTGCTGTCGTGCGCTTCGCTACACCCAACCTCTCCCCTTCTTGGTTTA
>JADBJO010028705.1:0-10000 GCA_016801955.1 Conus betulinus | reverse complement strand
ACTGGGCAAAAATTGCCTCTCATATTTGCTCGGTTACTGGTCACCGGCCGCTGGTCATGAAGATCGTCAGACCAGTGAATGCAGCAGTAGCGGTCTCCACGTCCAATGGTCATGGGCAAAGATGCGTGTCGCGGCCACAGTGTCCCACCTAGTGATGTTGTCTGTTCACCTCTTTCTCTGCCAGTCTTGGCTCCTCTCCCTCACCATTGCGCAGTGGATGCTTTTTTTTTTCAAAAAAGAATCCATCTGATTATTTGACTGTTTTTCTTCTTTTTTTACTTTAAGGCAACGAGACTTCTTTTGTCAGCAAAACCTCGCTTTTATCTTTTTTTCTCTTCCATCCCCCATCCCTCGTCTCCTCCTACACTTCTCCCTCCCCCGGCTTCCCCTTCCTCTCAATTCCACTCCCTCTCATCCCCCCCCACCACCACCCACCACCACCACCACCATCATTTCTTTGACAATGCAGCAAACAGTTATTGATGACGATGATGATAAAGAAAGAGTGTAGATAACGATGATGACCGCGTCAACGATGATACGACTTGCCTGACACACTGATTGACCACTGACTGGTTGAAAATTGATCGGCCAATCAATCAGGCCACCGACAGGTTAACGGATTCAGCGGGACAGGAGGGGGAGAGAAATCTTATCTGATCTCGTGAAAGCACTCCTTCAATGTCGCTCTGAGAGCCGAGGAAGTTAACCCTGAACTGGGGTGAGAGAAGGGGACAGAGAGGAACCAGAGAGAGTGGGACTTGCGGGCAAAGGAACTGACCCAGTATGGTAGCTGTTGAGGTTCAAAAAACCATAAATTCTCTTCCAACAATGGAACAGTAAAGTAGCACGAAGGTAACAATTGTTGTTGTTGTTGTCGTCGTCGTATCCTGGCTAAAAGACTCCAGGGATCGTCCGAACAGCCAAAGTACTTGAATATTATGGTACAAATGCATCAGCTGGGGATGAGAACATTACGTGTGTTGACTGTTTTTGATTACCCCGCCACGTGGGCAGCCACACTCCGATTTCGGGGCATTCTGGAGACTAATAATATTATGCTAGAAGCTTGTCAACAACTGTAGACAATCCCCGCATACTATGCAGAGCATAACAACAATTTGATGTGGTCTTGGTGTTCTAGCCTGTGTCAGCTGGCCTGACACAACCTTAAGCCAAGGCAGGAAGGTAATAGTGATGGTTACTGTTTTCTTGAGGAAACATAGCTGTGACCATCAGAAAATGGTACCTATGACATGAAAACTGTCATTTCGACTCAAAAAACTTTTTTTTTCAGGAGAACTGAGGCTGTTACGACGTTGGGTAAATCAGTCGAAAGATTCTTATGACGCTCCAGAGCCACATGAATTAAAAACAGTTTGTTACATCAGTTATTCCAGCTCCCAACACTGTTATGCTTTTACAATGAAAGTTTTTTTTGAGACAAAATGCCACCCAGCGATACCAATGACACCAACGTGCATGCACGCGAGTCCTGTTTTACTGTTTCCATGTATTACAACAATCTGTTTTCACAAGTCATAATTCCTGTCTTTATAGTGACCACATTTTGACAACCATACTCAGCTGCAAAGAAAGCAACAACAACAACAACAACGACAACAACAAAACCCGACCTTACGAAGCAACAACTTCAAGGATGATTACAACTTTGACAGTGAAAACAGCGGTTCTCAGTTTAACGGAAAGTATATATATATATTTTTTTTTAACAGAGAAAACGGCTATGAAAAGCTTTTGGCACTAGCATGGTGCCATAGACTGACCCAGCCTGAGCATATCCACTCTCTGTGAGCCCCTCCACATGAGGAATTCCCAGACCCAGTTTGGCGACCCCTGTTTGCCAAGAACAAGTCACTGTGACAGAAGAGGAGAACAATGAGGAGACCTTCCCTTACTGCAGGGACTGGCCCGGTGAAAGGTGGAAGGCGGGAGGAGAAGGAGGAGCGGGGATGCAAGAAGGAAAAATAGCCGGAGGCAGGAGGAGACTGAAGAGTAGGGAACGAGAGAGGGTTGTGGGGTGGAGTGGAGTGAAGAAGAGCATGAAGGGGGGGGGGGGGGGGGGGGTTTCAGGGTGGGCGTGGTTCAGGGTGCCAGGATCAATATTCGGCAGTCTGGATTCTCTGAAGAGTTTGTCTTATTTGTTTCAGAATTGCTTTTGGATCTGCTGGAGGTATAACCCCAACCTTCCACCCCCACATCCCTCCACCCCCGCTTCCCTCCCCCCCCCCCCCCCCCCCCTCCACACTCCCTCTGTTCCATTTCTTTGTCGTGTTCCATCCTTTCGCTTTGGTCTTCATGCTCCTTGTGATTCACTTGTCTTCCCCCCCCCCCCCCCCCCCTCCTCCCTATCCTTTCCCTCTCTGTTTCTCTGTCGCTGTGTTGCATCAGGCTCTCCCTCCCCTACTCCAGTTTCTCTGTCATACACACAAACAATCTCTGTGTCTCTTTCATCCCCCCACCCCTACCCCCTTTGCTGCTCCCACACCCCCACCCCCCCCCCCCCGTCTGTTTGTCTGTCTATGTCTCTCTCCACTCTTGTCTCTATCTGTCTGTTTGCCTGTCTCTATCTGTCTGTCTCTTCTCTCTCTCTCTCTTCTTTCTCTCTCTCTCTCCTCTCTCTCTCTCTCTCTCTCTCTCTCTCTCTCTCTCTCTCTCTCTCTCTCTCTCTCTCCCTCTTACCCCCTACATACCTATCTGTCTGCCTACCCATGTACCCACCTATCTACGCACCTGCCTACCCTCCTACCTATCTACTGATCTGCTCGCTTATTTACCTGCCCACCAATCTATCTGCCTATCTACTTACCTACCTATCTACCTGCCCACCTATCTACTTATCTCTCTACCTATCTGCCTGCCTAACTGCCTACCTACGTGCCTGCCTATCTGTCTATCTGTCTGTCTGCCTGCCTGCCTGCCGTCTGTCTGTCTGTCTGTCTGTCTGTCTGTCTGTCTGTCTGTCTGTCTATCTGTCTGTCTGTTTGTATGTCTGTCTGCCCTGTGTGGAATTCTATGGTCTGTGTGCGATTCTATCATCTTTGTGCAATTCTATGGTCTGTGTGCAATTCTATGGTCTGTGTGCAAGACTATGGTTCGAGTGCAAGTCTATGCTCTGTGCGCAATACTATGGTCTGGGCGCAATTCTATGATCTGTGGGGAATACTATGGTGCGAGTGCAAGTCTATGGTCCGTGAGCAATTCTGTGGTCTATGTGCAATTCTATGGTCAGTGAGCAATCCTATGGTCAGTGCGCAATTACATAGTCTGTATGCCATTCTATGGACTGTGTGCAATATCTACACACACACAAGAACTGCTATCATTACCAGCCGCCGTGGCGAAGTGGTCAGCGTCGCGGATGCCTTTCTGGGAGGTCGTGGGTTCGATTCCCATGCAAGCCGTTTATTTCACAGGATTGTTTTCCCTGCTCCGACCGGCCCCTATCCAGAGTTGAGTTTGCTGTGGGTCCGAGTGGGTAGAATGGATCCCAAACCACACAGTCGCGTGTTGATACCTTCATGGATCCTTAGGGGTGTGTGTTGCTAACATGTTCGGACCAACACAGCTGACGCCAAGATATCTATTAAGAAAGTAGGCCTACAGTACAGTACAACCTTGGCGTGCAGTCTTTGACTGGAGCAGAACTGAATAACATCATCATCTTCATCATCCTCATCTTCGTCGATCAGCTTTAAAGAAAAACAAGATGAAAAGTATATAACATACTCTCAGTTTATCTTGAATACGCGTGAGATATTCCATAAAGAGGAAAAAACCGTTCTGGGCCGTTATAGCCGTTAGTAATGGATATAACGGTAAACTAAAACATCGGGCATCATCCGTGACCCATAATGAACATACCTACAAATTTTTCAGAAAGATTGA
The DNA here is from genome assembly GCA_016801955.1 of Conus betulinus. Lineage (NCBI taxonomy): Eukaryota > Metazoa > Mollusca > Gastropoda > Neogastropoda > Conidae > Conus > Conus betulinus. The sequence goes on along the minus strand of JADBJO010028705.1, from coordinate 6,091 downwards.
CCAAGTACTTTCTGAGACATTCCATAAAGAAGAAAAACGGTTATGGGCCGTTATAGCCGTTAGTAACGGCTATAGCGGTAAACTAAATCATCGGGCATCATCCGTGACCCATAATGAACATACCTACAAATTTTCTGAAAGGTCGGCCCGGTTGTTTTGTCTGGAGCGAGTGAAACACATTTTAACCACGGACGGACACACACACACACACACACACACACACACACACACACACACACACACACACACACACACAGCATTTCTTTGTTCCAATTCTAAAGTACCCCCTGTTCTCTAAGAACCGGGAGTCCTAAAAAAAAAAAAAAAAAAAAAAAAAACCAGGAAGTCCTATACTGTGTGGCCCTTGACGTCCTACTCCCATGGTAACCTCTGTCTGGACTTCCTCTCCGTGTCTATGTACTTATTGAGTTCATGTTCAGGTCACCGGTATCGGCAAATTCATGGGGGGGGGGGGGGGGGGACTGTCGTTGGACGGACGTGGTGGCTCCCCACCACCCCCTTCCCCTGCCCTCCCCCCCCTTCTTCCCCCCCCCCCCCTTCCCACCCCCCATCCCTCCCAGAGGAGGACGCTTGTTGTTCACGCGGGTTCCGCGACTAAGCGATTATTAGGGGGGAGGGGGGTGGGGGCTTACTGGGTGGTGTCTCGCGTACGTTTGGAGGAGAACAGGCGTCACTGAACCACCCCCGAAAGTGACTCGGGCAGCAGTGCAGTGGTCTCTTCCGTGGTTGGCCTCTTAACGCCTTGGACATTGACTTCTCCCTATTGGATTGCCGTGGGGCAGCAACGGTGTGCCGGAAATCAGCTAGCGTAGGTTGTACTCTCTGGTGAAGTAACAGAGAAAATGAAAAGGAACAAAAACACCAAAAAAAACTACTCTGCTATATACTCTCCTCTCTCTCTTCGCTCTCCTCTGGTCTTCTCTCTCTCCTGAGTGTGAGTGCTTGTATATGCGCGCAGCCGTGCTCTCCTACTGAGAGACTTTAGAGCTACTCTCTGTTTCGCTCTTGCCCTTGCTTGTACTCCTCGGCCGCGCTCTCTGCACTTCTCCGCGTAATCCATATCCTCGTTTGTGCGTGCCTCTAGCTCCCTTCTGCTGTCCGCGCGCGTGCCGTGCTGCCGCTCCGCCGCGCCGCCGCACCACCACTTTGCTTCGTCTTCTGGTGTCGTGTATGGTCTTGCGTTTGTCTCCTGTGTACTCGTTCCCGTGTCACTCTGCTTGTCGCTGTCGCGCTCTCCTTTTCATGCTCTGTGTTTGTGTTGTCGTGCGTGTGTGTGTGTGCCTGTGTGCTTTGTGTGTCGGGTGTGTGAGTGGTGTGTTTCGTATTGTACTGTCGTGTGCATGCCTGGCCCCCCGCCGCGCGTCTTTCGCGCATTCGCTTGTGTTGTGTGTTCAGAAGTGGTGCATGAATGGGTCTGCGCCAAACTAATGCACAGCCATTGAACCAGCATCAACACTAACGAAGGGAATTTACCTTCTTTCACAATGCAACATGTAGACTTAAACTAGCAAAGAATAGGTATCAACCAACATCGCCCTCTTCTCTTGCCTACAAACACAAAACAAAAACCACCAAAAATCCAAATCTCTCCATCCATCCACTCCTCACAACACACTCAAAACCTCACTACACAATCATCAAAGCAAAAAAATCTCTCTCATCTCACACGAGACATAACATCACTCTACAAAAACACAAAAAAACTCCACAGTCTACAACCAAAGAAAAAAAAATACATCTAACTCAAATCAACATAACTCACACACCCCACTCCAAACCCTCAATCTAACTCTCAAATCAAAATCCCACATCCTACAATCAAAACAAAACACACAACAACAAACAACCCACCAAATCGCGAATCACAACCAACCCAACCAACAACAGCTCACAAATCCAATTACCAATCTCCTAAATCTCACGCATCAACACTAAACATCTACAAAAATAGACAAGACTCAAAAACAAAACAAAAAACACCACACAAACTACCACTACATCGGGTACAAATCGTCATACACTCAACTCATCACACAATCAACATCAAATATCATACCATCCTACACCCCCAAAATCCAAAAACAACAAACCAACAAGCCCAAAAACAATACACAAGTCAAATCTCACCAAAACACAACTCTCGTCCACATCTACCTCTCAAAAAAACCAATAGGACAAAAACCCTTCACACAAAAAACAGAAAAACAATCAAACAGACACAAACACCTCAAATCCCAACAAGCAACATCACCATCTAACTCCCCTACAAAACACAACAACTAACACATCAAAATCACCACCTCTCCATCAACATCTCAAAAAACTCAATACCCTCAAATCAAAATCATCATCCTCCACCATCAAAACCAAAAAACATCAAACAAAAAAAAAAAAAAAACAACAAATATCAGACGATACTCGAGAGTCAGTCATGAGGCCCCAACGCCGTTGCTCCAGACATCTACGCACCAACATTCACTGGCTACTGATATTGCGTCTGAAAGGTGGCCTAACCTACTGAAAGAAACATTTTTCTACAAGTACTTTGAAGGTTCAACCCATCCGGCCTTCCTGGGATCACAACTAAAATTCAAGACGGATCCTTTGATCCTCTCTACGTAAAAATTACTACCTCCGCGCCCACGACATTCTTGGCGTTGCGACGCGCATACTCGCAGCCAATCCTTCTCCTTTCGGCGTCTGTGTGAGTACGTCGGAAAGTTGGCGAGTCGCGCCGGGGGCTCGCCCGTCGCTGATCCGGCGTTTCGTCGGTCTCGGGTCTGGCGGTCGCCCCCCCCCGCGCGGGGGCTCTCGCCGCGCTCGCTCTGGTGCGGTCTCGGAATCAGCGTCCATAATGGCCTACGGTGTGAGACAGGCAGACACTTTCGTTTCCCGTTGGGTGCGTGGGTTTTATTTCTTCTAATATTCTTTTTGACTGACATTTGTGGTTTTGGCCCTGTGTTTTTTTTTGTTTGAGATATGGGAACCGAAGGGGAAGTGGTTTGAGGTTATTGGCCTACGTGGTGTGGGTCCTCCGCTCTCGCGCTGAGCGTGGTCGGGCCTCGGCCGCCCCCCCCCTGGAAAACCCAAACTTCAACGGGGAACGTCTTCCTCTATAGATCGTTCACACCCTGCCGGTCCCCAGCCGGTTCTAAGAAGTGGTCAGTCGTCTCACTCATCTATCAGTTTGTGGTATTAACTCACTACTGTATCTGATTAACCTTTCCCTAGTCATCCGCGTCTGCCCAGCTCCTTAACACTGCACTCTTAAAGTCAGGGAGCACAGCCCCCCCCCCCAGCTATCATCTGAGTCATCAATGACCTACTATTCATCACATTTTTCCGGTGCCTATTTGAGTAATTCGGGGCCTCTCGCTTTCGTTTCTCTCTGCTACTGTTCCTTTCCTTTCATATCTTCTTACCGGGTAATGAACAAAGGAATGTGGGGAAAAAACAATATCGGTGTTAGCGAAAGTTGTGATGTCCCCCCCCAATGCCAGGAGTTTAGATATGTTGTTTTTTATTTTTATTATACATGGGTCTATTTCTTGTTACTTTTCTGGTTTATATAATTGCCCTCTCCCTTTCTGTTCTCCACACATTCCTCATCTCCGTCTGGCGCTTCGTGCTGTACGTGTGCCCATTCTGCTGACTCTCTCTCTTTTTATATAGTTTCTCCCTTCCACCTCTCCACATTTTTTCCCCCGTCCTTTTTTTGTTCTCCTTTCTCCGTTTCTCCTCTTTTAACTCCGTCCTTTTTCGGATGTCAAGCCCCTCTGCATTTCTATGCTGTCGACATCCACCCCCCCATCTCTCGGTACAGTAATTTGTGGGAAGATACCGAGCGTACCTACAATCACTTACGGCGCCTTCCAGCCCTCGTTTTTCTTCCAGCGCCCCCTTTCCCCAAGCTTTTTCCTCTCCATCATCCCATTGTCAGAATTAGGAAATAGAGAGATTTCAATGCCCCTAGAAATACAACACCACAAGACCACACACACACACACACACACACAACCACACACGCACACGCACGCAAGCACGCACACAGTACCTTAATCGGGGTCGGGTGTCAGCCCAGACACTGGCTTGGGGTCTGGTCGGGATTCCTGCCAAGCTCTTCAATGGAACTCACCAGTAAGTCCCGGCCGGGTCCTGTCACTCCATCATCAGAGCCTCCACTCGCACTGTACCCAGCAGTTAGCAGCGCCGGCAGCCAGTGCCATGGTAACCGTCGACGGATGTCCTGTCGCAGCTGTAACTAATGTGAGACTGTTCCCCTATAAATGAAGTCCTTAGTACTTCCTTTTTTTTTTTTATATTTCTTCTCTCTTTGAGTGTCCCACCTTCATCGAGTTGAAGATTCTGACACTTTTGTGTGTATGACCGTTTTTTTTTTTTTTTTATATCCTGCCATTAACGCAGCCATACTCCAACTTCGGGCGAAGGTGCATGCTATGCGTAACGTGTCATCCATACCAACGGCCAAACTGACCTTCTCTTCTGGATGTTGGTAATGGGGCAGGGAACCTCGGTTTAAAGTCTCATTCGAAGGACTGTATGGGAAATGGAGTCAGAACCAATGTTAACTCCGAAGGAAACATCCCCCTGTGCCGAAATTCGAACGCATAACCTCAGGATCACGAGTCCGGCGCTCTACCAACTGAGCTATTCCCGGCCCCCCACTTGTGTGTTTACTGTGTCGCAGTTGTAACTAAAGCGAGACCGTCTCCTATAAATGAAGTCGTTGGTACTTGTGTGGTACTTTAGAAGGCTTTTAGTAGTTTTGAAAAGTAGTTAAGGACTCAGAATCAAAACTTACTTGGAGAATATTTCGACAGGATCGCCCTGTCTTGATCAGCTCACTGTTGCTGTTGAGACAGCGAGGCCTGGTGGGGCGATTGTTGTGAGTAGGGTGAACGGTTGTCAGAATCTGATTTGTAGATGGGGGAAAGTTCAAAGCCTTGATCTCTGTTCAGGCTGGGGCGTCTGGTCTTGATTTCGATGGCTTCTTAACTTTAAACGTTTCCCTTTTTTCTGACACAGTCGTCCCCACCAGGCCTCGCTGCCACAACAGCAACAGTGAGCTGATGAAGACAGGGCGATCCTGTCGAAATGTTTTCTTTTCTTCAAGTAAGTTTTTGATTCTGAGTCCCTTAACTACTTTTCTAATGTTGAAACCAGAGTCCAGAAACCTACATTCTTTATTAGCTTGAGTACTTGTCTGCTATTGCACACATCCTAAGCACGATTGTGCTCCTGAATCAACAAGTTCAGTTGAGAGACCAGTCCTTTGGATAGCCTAAGTAATCACACTGCCAATAGTTCGTCTGCCGCTTTCACTGATCGGCAGTGAACGCTTCTCAAGCATGCGCACTTCCGCCCGAGCCCGCCCCCCCCCCCCCCCCCCCCCCCCCCCCCCCCCCCCCCCCCCCCCCGCCCGGCCCCCGCCCCCCCCCCCCCCCCCCCGTTGAACAATTGAACACACAATTGAACAATTAAACACAATTTTTATGTTTCAGGCGTCCGGCATATAACAAATGTGAGGTGCATTGCACGCAAAAAGAGAAAAAAAAAAAGAAATGACAACAAAAGTATATTTTTCGAAGTACTAATAATGCTACTTTATGAGGGTAACTAATTATTCATACTGTGTGTGATACCCGGTTTCTTCTCTCTTTTTTTTTTTGAATGCATAATAAATGTACATAGCATATCTCTTGCAATATGCACATTTAAGTTTGGCAAGTACTTAGGTCAATAAGAGTTCACGTCTGAATTTGTCTCCCGCTTCAGTATTATTTTTTCTCTGAAAGACATTATAAGCATTGCATTAATAGAAAGTGGAAGTTTCGTTCTCTCAAGTTGGTATTACAAAAAAGGACATGCTTTGATATTTTCTTTGTATCTTCTGCTATTGATATTCGGGGGGTCGTTTAAGCCAAGACGATATCTCGTGAAATGCATTTACATTTGTTAAGCGTTGAAACGGAGAGATAAGGGTCTGGTTGTAAGACGACTTGAATGAGTAATAGATGTTTGAAAAAAAAAAAAGCGATCACCTTAATTA
>JADBJO010028704.1:0-2500 GCA_016801955.1 Conus betulinus | reverse complement strand
GGTTGTAGCCACCTTACCTCCCATTGGTGTTGTCTGGGAGATGGTGGTGGGGGTTGTAGCCACCTTACCTCCCCTTGGTGTTGCCCGGGAGATGGTGTGGGGGTTGTAGCCACCTTACCTCCCCTTGATGTTGTCTGGGAGATGGTGGTGGGGATTGTAGCCACCTTACCTCCCTTTGATGTTGTCCGGGAGATGGTGGTGTGGGTTGTAGCTGACTTATCTCCCCTTGATGTTGTCTGGGAGATGGTGGTGGTTTGAGGCACTGATGCTGAAAAATTTGAAAAGCAACATGCACTTACGCGTGCGCGCATATAGACACATATACACACGCGCTCACACACTTGCACAGCACGTGGGCATGCACGCACATACACGCTCTCTCTCTCTCTCTCTCTCTCTCTCTCTCTCTCTCTCTCCTCTCTCGCACAGAGACACGCGCGCACGTCGCCTGGGCGCGCGCACGCCCCTCCGAAGCCCCCCCCCCCCCCCCCACACACACACACAAAGAGAAAGAGAGAGAGAGAGAGAGAGAGAGAGAGAGAGAGAGAGAGAGAGAGAGAGAGAGAGAGAGAGAGAGAGAACGGAGGAGAAGAGAGAGAGAGAGAGATAGAGAGTTCGCTTTCATAAGTCCCAGTTATCTGTTTCTATATTTCAGAATTGCCTTTTTCCATGAGGCCTAATAATCTGTGTTCAAATGCCCTGATTTTTTTTTGAGTCTGTATTATCCTTTTTCTTGATCCATAAATATCTTTTTTTTTGTTAGTCCAAATTTCCTGCTTTTATGAGACCATGCTATCTTATTTCATGTCTTCATAATAATAATAATAATAATAATAATAATAATAATAATAATGAATACTTATATAGCGCCTACTCTCGGCTAGAGACCAAGCTCTAAGCGCTTTACAATCCACACTCGTTTTCACAACGGGCTGCCTACCTGGGTAGTGCCGACTGAAGAGCTGCCAGCTGGCGCTTCATTCAGTCGTTTCCCGTGTCATCCAGTCAATATCGTTCAATATCGTTCACTCAGTTTCCTTACTTCCCTCCATTCTTTCAATCTCTCACCCAGGGTGCATGCTATGTATAACGTGTCATCCATACCAATGGCCAAACTGGCCTTCTCTTCCGAAAGTTGGTGATGGGATTTTACGTGTGTGCAAGATGTTATGCGTGCGTTCACACACGGGGGACCTCGGTTTATAGTCTCATTCGAAAGACTGTATGGGGAATGGAGTCAGAACCAATAACTAACTCAAGGCAAAAAATCCCCCTGTACCGAAAATCGAATCCGTAACCTCAGGATCACGAGTCCAGCGCTCTACCAATTGAGCTATTCCGGCCCCCATTATCTGCTATCATGAGTCCTTATTATCGGTTACGTTTCATAATTCATGAATATTGCTTTCTTGAGTCATAATTGTCTTTTCATAATCCAAATTATCTGTTTTCATACGTCTTAATTATTTACTCTAAGAAATCTTAGTAATTATTTGCTTCCACAACTTTCAGTAATCTGTGTTTTTTAGTTCTAATGATCAGTTTCATGGTTCTCACTGATCTGTTTCCGAGGATAATTTGTTCCTACGAGTAATCATTATCTGTCTTCATAAGTCAGAAGTATCTGTGTGCACGAGTCTCTTCTTTTTTCCTTTCCGTGGATCACAGTGAGTTTCATCTGTTTATGTGAATTATAATTACAATGCTCATTGAGATCCGATTTTGACATGGCCGTACGAGTCGAAGAAGCCAGAAAACAGTAATGAAGAAGGAAACATCGTCAGTGATGATCACTGACATGGGAATAGTAACTGGGTCACGGTTTTCGCGAAAAAAAAGTACTGTTTTCATACGGGAAACGGTTATTATGAACACACACTCACACACACACACACACACTCACACATGCATGCATGTATGCACACACACTCATGCAAGTGCGTGCATACATACAACCCCCCCCCCCACACACACACACACACACACACACACACACACACACACACACACACACTGCAGTATCTACTGAACAATTTAACTCACAGTACACGTGCATAGTGTAGGAAACACTGTCACCGTCGTCCCATCCGCCCCAGTACTGGTTACATGTGAACGTACGACCATCTAATCCACGCTTCATGTTAGAGAAATGGAGAGTGGGTTGCTCTTATATCCTGGTGACCAGATAATCACGGGCGAGGGGTCCCTGGCCTGGATGAGGAAGGTCGACAGAGGCAGGTGAAGTCTGCCCCTTCAGCCACGCTGGTCGGACAGTTGGCGAACTCTGGCTTCCCGGGTTTTTCTGAAGGTGAGAACGAACTGGTTTTGTGTAAGATTTTTTTTTCTGAAGTTGAGAACGAACTGCTTTGTGTGAGATTTTGTTTGTTTGTTTGTTTTTTTGTCTGCAGGTGAGAACGAACTGGTTTGTGTGAGATTTGGGGTTTTTTCAGCAGGAGGAGAAAGGGTGCCACGTGGGGTTTGTTCCTAAAGTTCTGAAAAT
>JADBJO010028703.1:0-19838 GCA_016801955.1 Conus betulinus | reverse complement strand
CCCCAAAACTAATCTAATCTATAGCGATCTATACTAGCTAATGTGGCATGTTAACCACACTTACTGCCCTTGGGATTAGATGATAGATAGTCGATAGGCAGGTAGTAGATAGAGCACAAATCAATGGAGAGAGAGAGAGACGAGATTTCTACTTATTGCTCTCTTCTCGTGCATTTTTTTCATATGCTTTCATTTGGGGTGGGATGCTGTGGGGACGGGGCTGTAGATAACGGGCTGTGTCAACCTGTAAGAAAATACACGAGGTGCGGAACATGCACCCAATGAGTCAAGACTGAGTCGAACGTAAACTGACTTGTGGACGTAACAAGCTCCAAAGGAAGACATCTGCCATGAAAATGTGGGTGAACTAAAAGGACTCCTTGTGGGGGTGTGATCGTGCCCCCCCTGTGTGTGTGTGTATCATGTGCAGTGTGGTGGTACGCGGGCTGGGGAGCGGGAGGAGAGTGGGAGAGTGTGAGTGGACGCCAACAAGGGGTTGGGACAGGGGTGCGAGGGACATGTGACCGCAGTGTAGGGAGGCAACAGGGGGTCGGCAGGTGGGCGTGGGTGGTACCCAGTGCCAGGGTCCGTTCATGTTGTGCCAGCCGAGTCGAGCTGGGAGATGTGGTTGGTCCGAGCGGCAGACCTCCTGTTGTCCAGCCAGTGGCAGGTCCTCCAGTGGGGGTGTGGTGGGATGAGAAGGTCCAGTCCGTTAAGGGTGGTCAGAATCAGAGTCCGTCGATGTGTTGTCCATCTCGAGGCCTCCATGGGTGCCATCGAGTTTGTGTCGCGGTGCATGGATGTCCGATGCCGAGTTCCTTTGTATTGTATGATCCAGGTCCGGGGCAATTCTCTCACCCGAGTGGGTACTTATTGGTGTCCAGCCTAGTTACTTCATGTGTGGAATCCAGTGCCTCATGTGGTTTTTTTTTTGTTGTCTGTTTTAATACTGTTTTTTTGAGGTTTTTTTGTCCTTTTTTTATTTCTCGATTCTGTTCGGTCCATGTTCGCACGGAGCGAGGGTTCCTACTTGCTGCGCGGTCTTGGGGACGTTCTATGTTCGATCAACGAGATCGTGTCGCTGGTGTGTACATTTCCAGGATGCAAAGATGTACAACATATTTTTTGTATTATCATGGATTTGTCAGTGGGGGGTGTGTTGGAGGAAGTATTGTAGGTAAAAAAGACGACCGTGTGAAATCATATTGAGCGATGAGTTTTTTTTTGTTCGTGTGGTGGTGGGAGGGGGGATGGAGTGGCTGAGTGCAGCAAGCATGACAAAAAAGTCAGCGAGAGACTCAATCCGTCTTGAGTTTTTGTAACTACAAGGCATGAGATGCAGAACAAACCGGATGCCAGATCACCCTACACTACATCGAGCCTCGGCGTCAGAGGGGGTTCCCATCCACCCACACGCCCCACTTGTCTCTCTTCTTTTCTTTAATGATACACATACACATACAAATGAAACATATCAAAATCCAGGTATCTTATAATTTTGATTATCAATTTTCAAACATAATACTTCATAATTGATCCAGTAGTGTTAAATTTTAGCATAAGTTCAATTGTACAGTTGCTATGTATTTTTCAAGATTATATCTTCTCTTAAGTATTTTTAGAAATACTGCTAATGAAGGCTTACATTTATTCATTTTACAGCTAAAAATGAGTTGTTTGGCTATTTTCAGAATTATAAGATCAAATGTTGTATCAGTTGTGGAATTGTCATGCATGCTCCAAATATTCATTGTTTTTTCAGTCAGAGACGAAGATTATTTCGCTATTAACACTTTCCTTTTATTAATTCTTGCAATGAATGATTTCCAGAATCCCTGACATGTCATGCATCTCCCGAACATATGTTCACTGCTGTCTTTTTCAGCATCACCAGAAAACTACAGTTATTACCTTTCTACTATTCCCATTCTTTTTCAGAGCTACATTTGTATGCAATTATATCGATTCACTATTCTATTTTGCATCCATTTAGATTGTAGCTTAATATCCTATTGTGATGAACTTTTCTAAAAGCTTTCTTCGCAAGTCCAAGGTATCTGCCGATTTTAGCTTCCCCGTCATTTTGCACACCAGTTTGGTTCCCATTTATCTATTTAACTATAACTCTGTAATAAGTTTGGAACCTTATCTCTACAGAATATATTTTCTTTTTAGAGTGCTGTGTTTGAACTTCTGCTTCAATGTTTATCTTTTATATCCTCATTCCTCAAACCCTTTTGTCTCTGCTTTATTTTTTGAATGGTATATATCTCGCATCCCCCACCATACGCATGGGACTCTCTTCAATGTTATACTCTTGGTTCATGACTTCCCTCATGGGGATAAGTGCAACTCTCCATTGGCTTGTTCTTTGAAAAATTATGAACTACCTATAAAATACTTTCTCTGTATGTTCCCAGTTTTTTTTGTTTTAACAGTTTTTACTTAACCCTATTTGGGATATTTCATATGTAAAGAAATTGGTTCTGCAAGTCGTTCTCTAGCATTTTCCCTGGGTTTTATTTTTGTGTTAGAACTGCCCTTATCAGACATGAATACATGTTCCAGAAAACATTTGTCTTGACCAAGTGATCAGATTGAGTGACATGCACAGAGATTGGGAGAGTACTTCTCAATGTTCTCAATTAACTGGTATATGACAAAAATTCAACATGTCTCTCCATCTGTGTGTTTTTTTGTCTCAGTCTTTTATTTATCCTTGGTTAATTTTAATGCCGAGTTGCAGTGCTTGAGTAGCATTTATGCAGGTAGATTCAACCCACCATCCTGTACATCTTTAATAACTGCTTTCGACCTAATACTGTATCTTGTTTTGTTATTCCATACAAACCAGTAACATAAATCTTGTAATTCTTTAACAAATGTGTCAGGTGGATTTGGAAGAGCATCACCATAGGTAAGAGTTTTTGACAGAATTAATGATTTTAAGGACAGCAATTCTTTCCTAAGGGGGGGTAATGATTCTCTTAAGCCAAATTGTTAAATAGTGCCTTCACTTCTACCATTCTATCTTTGTAGTTTCTTTTTCCATGTGTGTTTAAGTCATGAGAAAACCAAATTCCTAATATTTTGAATTCTTTTGGATTACAGATCATCTTTAAATGTTCCATATATCTTATTTCACTATGCTTTTGTCTTCCAAGCCAAATTACTGTGTTGTTCTCTTTGTTTAAGAATAAACCTGATGTTTCCCAAACCTATCAAGATCTCTCGATGGATTTTTCAAATGATTTTTTATTTCCCTGTGTTCATCAGTTGAGTGTCATCAGCAAATGGTGATATCTTGTGTTTTGTTTCTCCCCAATTTGGTATACCTTCAATACTATTTCTGCTTTGATCATTACGGATAATATTTCTGCACATAATACGAAGAATATGGTGAGACCGGATCTCCTTGCTGTTGTCCATCCAGTCCTTCAAGTTGCCATCCAGTCCAGTCCTTCATGTTGTCCATCCAGTCCAGTCCTTAATGTCCTTCATGTTGTCCACACAGTCACTCATGTTGTCCAACCTAGTCCAGTCCTTCATGTTGTCCACCCAGTCCTTCATGTTATCCAGTCCAGTCCTTCATGTTGTCCATCCTTCACAGTCCTTGTCCATCCAGTCCAGTCCTTCATGTTGTCCATCCAATCCTTCATGTTGTCCTCCAGTCCTTTAATGTTGTCCACAGTCAGTCCAGTCCATGTTGTCCATCCAGCCCAGTCCTTCATGTTGTCGATCCAGTCCTTGTTGTTGTTAATCCAGTCCTTCATGTTGTCCATCCAGTTCAGTCCTTCATGTTGTCCATCAGTCCTCAGTCCTTCATGTTGTTGTCCATCCAGTCCAGTCCTTCATGTTGTCCATCCAGTCCAGTCCTTCATGTTGTCCATCCAGTCCAGTCCTTCATGTTGTCCATCCAGTCCAGTCCTTCATGTTGTCCATCCAGTCCTTCATGTTGTCCCTCAGTCCAGTCTTTCACGTTGTAAATCCAGTCCTCCTTGTTCTGTATCCAGTCATTCATGCGTGTCCATCCACATGGTTATTTTGGGGCTCATCTTCCTGTATCCCCCGTTCTCTTCCCTTGTCCTCCTTTTAAGGTCAGCGGTCAGTCTGACCATATTCTTGTTTTCCGTTCAGAAATTTAAAAAAATAGAAAGAAAGAAAGAAAGAAACAAAGAAAACACACACACACACACACAACACACACACACACACACATACACAGACACACACTTGATCATAGATGTATGCGCGCGCGCGCGCGCGTGTGTGTGTGTGTGTGTGTGTGGTGTGTGTGCGTGCGTGCATGCGTGCGTGCGTGCGTGCTTGTTGTGTGTGTGTGTGTGTATGTGTGTCACTGAATATTGCATTTCGTGCTCAGCGTTTCCATTGTTTTTCATTATTGATTCGTTTACTTGTTTCGTTGTTGTCGTTCTGCTGTTGTTGCTGTTTTTCTTTTCTTTTCTTTATGAATCTTCTCTAATGTTTGACAAAATGTATTTTCCAACTTTTTTCCAATCAAGCTTTGTGATAATCGCTGGATATTTTTTGTTGTCTACCTATTTGATTTTTTATTTTAAAGTCTGTGTTGTGTTTGGCTGGTTATCTTGCCGAGATAATAATGGGGTTTTGATTGTTTTTCAAGTTTGACTTTGAGGCGCTGATGCGTGAATACTTTGTTTGTGGAAAAATTATCAGCCCCGACATAATCCCTGCTGTCCCCTGCCTGTTGTTAACGTCACAGAAATGGAGTGATGTGAACCTGAGCTGCAGTAAGCTGTACATATGTGAATATCAGAGAAATTACATGGAATGAACTTGAGGCGAGGGCGGTAAACTTTGTACATGCAAATGTCGTAGAAATAATATGAAGTAAACCTGAACTGAGGTAAACCACGAATAATGATGTGGATGCTACATGAATCAAGTGAAATAAACTTGAATTGTGGTGAGTTTGACCTTGGAGTCGTCGGTCTGATATTTGCCCCACATAAAGTCACAGATCTAAGACAAAAATAGATTTGGAAACTTTCACAGAATGCAGTTGTGTTTGAGTTGGTTTTGTTTTTGTTTGATATAGAGCACATGCGTGTCCCTGTGATTCTCGTTACTTTCTGAAGCACACACCAAGGATGGACAGACATACCAACGTGTCTGTGTAATCTTTTTCTTACTGAACTACAATGAAGGACACAAACAGGCTGTGTCTGTCTTACCCCTTTCTTACTGAAGCACTCTACAATGAAGGAGGACACACACACCCTGTGTCTGTCGTACCCCCTTTCTTACTGAAGCACTCTACAATGAAGGACACAAACACCCTGTGTCTCTATCACCCTTTCTTACTGAAGCACTCTACAATGAAGGACACAAAACCCTGTGTCTCTATCACCCCTTTCTTACTGAAGCACTCTACAATGAAGGACACAAACACCCTGTGTCTCTATCACCCCTTTCTTACTGAAGCACTCTACAATGAAGGACACAAACACCCTGTGTCTCTATCACCCCTTTCTTACTGAAGCACTCTACAATGAAGGACACACAACCCTGTGTCTCTATCACCCCTTTCTTACTGAAGCACTCTACAATGAAGGACACAAACACCCTGTGTCTCTATCACCCCTTTCTTACTGAAGCACTCTACAATGAAGGACACAAACACCCTGTGTCTCTATACCCCTTTCTTACTGAAGCACTCTACAATGAAGGACACACACACCCTGTGTCTGTCTATCACCCCTTTCTTACTGAAGCACTCTACAATGAAGGACACAAACACCCTGTGTCTCTATCACCCCTTTCTTACTGAAGCACTCTACAATGAAGGACACAAACACCCTGTGTCTCTTCACCCCTTTCTTTACTGAAGCACTCTACAATGAAGGACACAAACACCCTGTGTCTCTATACACCCCTTTCTTACTGAAGCACTCTACAATGAAGGACACAAACACCCTGTGTCTCTATCACCCCTTTCTTACTGAAGGAGCACTCTACAATGAAGGACACAAACACCCTGTGTCTGTCTTACCCCTTTCTTACTGAAGCACTCTACAATGAAGGACACAAACACCCTGTGTCTCTATACCCCTTTCTTACTGAAGCACTCTACAATGAAGGACACAAACACCCTGTGTCTCTATCACCCCTTTCTTACTGAAGCACTTCTACAATGAGGGACACAAACACCCTGTCTGTCCTTACCCCTTTCTTACTGAAGCACTCTACAATGAAGGACACAAACACCCTGTGTCTGTCTTATCACCCCTTTCTTACTGAAGCACTCTACAATGAAGGACACAAACACCCTGTGTCTCTATCACCCCTTTCTTACTGAAGCACTCTACAATGAAGGACACAAACACCCTGTGTCTCTATCACACCCCTTTCTTACTGAAGCACTCTACAATGAAGGACACAAACACCCTGTGTCTGTCTTACCCCTTTCTTACTGAAGCACTCTACAATGAAGGACACAAAACACCCTGTGTCTGTCTGTCACCCCTTTCTTACTGAAGCACTCTACAATGAAGGACACAAACACCCTGTGTCTTGTCTTATATCACCCCTTTCTTACTGAAGCACACTACAATGAAGGACACAAACACCCTGTGTCTCTATCACCCCTTTCTTACTGAAGCACTCTACAATGAAGGACACAACAACCCTGTGTCTGCCTGACCCCTTTCTTACTGAAGCAATCTACAATGAGGACACAAAACACCCTGTGTCTCTTCACCCCTTTCTTACTGAAGCACTCTACAATGAAGGACACAAACACCCTGTGTCTGCCTGACCCCCTTTCTTACTGAAGCAAATCTACAATGAAGGACACAAACACCCTGTGTCTCTATCACCCCTTTCTTACTGAAGCACACTCTACAAGGAAGGATACAAAACCCTGTGTCTCTAACCCCTTTCTACTGAAGCACTCTACAATGAAGGACACAAACACCCTGTGTCTCTATCACCCCTTTCTCACTGAAGCACTCTACAATGAAGGACACAAACACCCTGTGTCTCTATCACCCTTTCTTACTGAAGCACTCTACAATGAAGGACACAAACACCCGGTGTCTGTATCACCCCTTTCTTACTGAAGCACTCTACAATTGAACTGACACAAACACCCGTTTCTCTATCACCCCTTTCTTACTGAAGCGCTCAAAATGAAGGACTTTAGGCATTCCATTGAAAGAGACTGGGGAGGGTACTTGTCCTGGTGTCTTGTTCTTGAGAGTGCAGATTATGTCTGAAGGACGAAATGTACATGGATTTGTTTGTTTGTGTGTCTTTTCTGTTGTTAAAAACAGTGGATAGAGCAGAATACGTTGATGGCACTAAGCCGATTAGTGGGACGGAAAAGAAGGCGGGATTTGTTTAAAAAAAAATCGTCCGAACATTCGAACACTCGAAACCTGTGATTACTAACCACCGCACTAAGACGGCTGGTGTCTCATCGATGTCTGTCTGTCAGAGAGCTGAAGAGTCGTGGAAAATTCCATCAATTTATAGGTTGGCCAAGAAGCCACGCGGAGCACAGGTTGCATGATTTCCTTACCCGAACTGCGACACGTTTCTACTCAAAGATATCGGTAATAAATGCACCCACATTTCGCTTCTACCTTATTCCAGAGCTCTAACGTCATCAACAACACTGATAACTGATAACCACATCATCCTTGGCGCGCGCACCAGTTTCACTGTTGTGTTTGTGTAGGAAACGGGAGAGACATGAAAAGGGGGACAGGTGGGAAGACGGAGGTAGACAACAAAGGAAATGTTTGTTGTAAATTATGACAACGGTATGGGACAAACACACACACATGCACACACACACACGCACACGCACACAGAATTAGAAACTGAGACATAGAGAGAGTACAATGCCATGATTGTTTACTTTTCAACGGTAAAAGTATTGAATTAGCTAGCATACTTGCCATTACTATTGAAGCAGCACTAAATGATCCAACTCATCAACTGAGCCCGTTGCAAACTCAGCTCTGGGTAGGAGTCGGTCGGGGCAGAAAAATCCCACATGACTCTGATGGGAATCGAACCCGCAACCTCCCCCAGCTGGGAGTCTGCGATGCTAACCACTTCGCCACACAGCAGCTGGTGTCGTCAACAAGGTTGATACGAAAGATATCTTTATCGCCCAGGGCTGAGTGCATATGCCAAGGCTGGTTATAAATGGCTAAAAAAAAGAGACAGGAAGAATGTTAGCGGCCTCGATTGTAATGAGGCCACCAGTAATAGCGGACTACGCTTGTTTAGCTTGGCAGTGGTAAATTACTCGGTCCCTGCCTACAGTCACGGAGGGCATAACGCATCTCGACGATGGGACAAGGCGATTGCCAAATAGTGAGTATCAGAGCGAGTAGACTGTCTTCTTGATGGGAAAACGGAGCAGATCTGGCACCAGTACGCCTTAAATCAAAGATTTCTGGAGATGACGCTGGTCCTGTTCACGATCCTGTCAAAGGTGAAATTGAAAAGTAATGTGTAAACACAGTTATGTGAAATGCGTCCGTCTCAATTCAGTCTTGACAAATGGAAAGATCTTGACATCTCTGAACAATTCAGAAATCTTTTTTTTCTCAAAGAATGACATTTTTTTATTCTTGAAATACCCCTTTCTTTGCTATGAGGCATGGAGAAATTTCACACAACAGACAAGGGCTAACTATCAAAACACTTCTTTATAATCACACCATTCACATTTCCTGATTCTTGTCCACAAACGGGGATGGGCTGGTGTTCTCTGCTCTGGTAGAGGGACGCAGGCGTCGACACCTGAATCCAGCAGGCACAACTTCTCACTCACCACACCAGTTTCGAATGGTTGCCTAGGCGCATGTCTAGTCTCTAATCCACAAGAAAGGCCCTTTAGACAGGAGATAACAACCTTCTCTAGAATCAAGCAGAGAACGCCTCAAGCCATGCAGTGGCCAGAAATGTTTCCAAATGTTTTCATGCATTGATTGTTGCATTGTTTCATAGATATTGTTTGATTTTGTTTCTTACTTCACATATATTGTTTGTTCTTGTCCAGGGGTATTTTATGCTTAATCAATTAATCTCTTCCGATAACATTCTCTCTCTCTCTCTCTCTCTCTCTCTCTCTCTCTCTCCTCTCTCTCCACCGCCGACCTGTTAGGACGTGTTCACTTCGCTGTGCAATAGAATCAGTTTCTGTACGTGTGATTCATGTGCTTCATGAGTTAATTTTGCAAGGAGGTGTGTGACTGCTTACACGACGTACCTGTGAAAAGGATTCCTGTGTTAGATGGTGGTGTTGGTGGTTGTTTTAGGGGTTTTATGTGTAAAATCATATCTCAGAACCCCTCTCCAGTGCTGTGTTAGACCACCGACCAAGCCGGCCCAGCGTCATTCACGTGCCATGGGCTCCAGATGTTGTGACGTTAATCCTCCGACCTCCTCTTCCCCATGGTGTGGCCAGATAAGCGGCCCCATTTGTGGCGCCATTTGGTTTCCACAGAGGAAACGATCCCCTGGTTTTTGGGACAGAGTGAAGTGAAGTGTGGTGTGGTGCTAATCATGTTACGCTGCAGTGTACGGAAAAGGTTCTCGTCCCAAGACAAGATGTGGCGGGTGTGCTGTGACGGCTAAACGCCATGGCACACACTGCAGCGGCCAGCATATGTGTGTAGTCTATGTACATCTGTAAATGTAAGTTTCTGCTTTCTCTTTTTCTTTTTGTTTCCTCATTGGGCAAATACCACAAATAATACACATAATACAAATAAAAAAATGAACGCCAAATATTTCACCAACGGGACAATTAAACTCACCAAAGACCCCTGCAAAGTGACGTTTGATTCTCCCTACACCAACCTGTCTGTATTGAGATTCGAGCTATGTGAAAGGTACTGTGGTAAACACCGTCCATCGTCTACCTCTAGTGTATTGAAAGAATGCAACAAAAATAGCAAATCTCTTTTGGATTTGGCGCCCAGCTTTTTGACCCATCTGGTTCTCTGTGAGGAAAAGTTCCAATTGAACGTACAATTTGGACCTAAAATACCCGTACAGTGTACCTACCGCACCCTGAGTCTGTCATCACAGACTGTGTGCATTATGCCTGACAGCATAATGTGAACCAGGGTCAAATCCCAGTATGTGCCTGCTGAACAAGAACGTTTAAAAACATCTTATTCAGGGTGTGTGGAAGGGAGGTGGGTGGGTGGGTGAGTTTGTTTTGCCTGTAGAATCCCAAAGAGTTGAAACGCCCTTTTTCCACAGGGGTCATGCCATTGGTCCCAAGGTCATTGGTCCCAAGGTCAATTGGTCCCCAGGTCCGTTGGTCCCCAGGTCCGTTGGTCCCAAGGTCCATTGGTCCCCAGGTCCGTTGGTGCCAAGGTTCGTTGGTCCCAAGGTCTATATATATTCTGTGAAATATGAAACGGACTTTGGGACCAACGAATCTTGGGACCAACGGACCTTGGGACCAACGAACTTTGGGACCAATGAACCTTGGGACCAACGAACCTTGGGACCAACAAACCTTGGGACCAACAAACCTTGGGGCCAACGAACCTTGGGACCAACGAACCTTGGGACCAACGAACCTTAGGACCAACGAACCTTGGGACCAACGGACCTTGGGGACCAATGGATCTTGGGACCAATGGCACGCTCCTGTTTCCGAACAGTCATTTCTTCACTCCAGTCATCTGGTGGTCAAGAAATTCCAACTTCTATTTTCTTGAAAGCGTGCCGAAATCCTTTCAAGACGAATTATGGCTGTCTGCAAGACGAATGAAATCAAAAACAGCCATTCACACAATTTGCGTACCCAATGAATTGCACAACGTCATCTAGGCCTACCACGTCTCGTGAGTGTAGATTCTTTCTTAGAGAGGTCAGTTATATAGTGCTGCTGACAACAGGGGTATATGATATCTATCCTTTTGTAGAGAGGTCAGTTATATAGTGCTGACAAACAGGGGTATGCGTGATACCTTCCTTTTGTAGAGAGGTCAGTTATATAGTGCTGACAAACAGAGGTATGTGTGACATCTACCCTTTTGTAGAGAGGTCAGTTATATAGAGCTGACAAACAGGGGTATGTGTGATATCTATCCTTTTGTGGAGAGGTCAGTTATATATAGTGCTGACAAACAGGGGTATGTGTGACATCTACCCTTTGTAGAGAGGTCAGTTATATAGTGCTGACAAACAGGGGTATGTGTGACATCTACCCTTTTGTAGAGAGGTCAGTTATATAGTGCTGGAAAACATGGGTATGTGTGATACCTACCTTTTTGTAGTCGACACAAAAAAAAAAACGCAAAATTGTATGGTAAACCACAAAACACACTTTTTTTTCAACATTGAGAAATCTCAAGCCAAGTATCGTTCAAACAGTTAATATTTCGAACAGTTAATATTTGAAAGACAGCTTTAATGATTTTTAAACTGGTACAAAAAGCGCACAGATAATACTAGTAATTAATGAAAAGAAAAGGATGTGTTGAATTATTCTGAGATAGGTACACTGAAGCATTGAAATATCAAAATATTAAAGAGAGATCAAATCGCTGTTCAGGCCGATTTACTTATGTACGTGGAAGATCTGACTTACACATATCTGAACATTTATTAAAAAAAAAAAAAAAAAAAAAAAAGCTGTAAACATACTCTGGCTAATTTGACGGGAAACGGATCGAGTTAAAGACATAACTTCGTGACAAGCTTTTCGACGGAACTGATGGCAGCATTCACAACAACGTTGACGCTATTTTTCCAACGTCAGGAAGCCGGCAATCTGTGCCCAGAAAGTAGCGCAGGTCATCCAGGCGATTTTACTTAACCGTGCAGATAGGTTCAGGAAGTTTCCCTTCTGCTTCCAATCTGTCCATCAGCTGGAAAGGGTTCTGCGCCTGCAGAGAGAGAGAGAGAGAGAGAGAGGAGAAGAGAGAGAGAGAGAGAGAGAGAGAAGAGAGAGAGAGAGAGATGAGGAGAGAGAGAGAGAGATGTTATGTTCAGTGTTTCAATATCCGCCATGTAATTTTTCTCGTGCCTGAAAAATAAGATTACACGCCCTCAGTTTTGAATGTGAATCATGGACAGATCTCCCTCTTTACAAGACACAGCAATTCCGCAGAAACATCTTCCACGTGCTACAACTTTGAGAAGCATGAACATCACATTCTAACTGTTAAAAATCAACAACAACAAGAACAACAACTCTGATGTAACTCTCGATCGATGCTGCTGCCCACGTCATAAAATCATTCGTGCACTTGCCGTTGCAACTGGAAGGAGAAAATCTCTGTATTGTTTATGTTATGGTGTACACACACACACACACCACACACACACACACACACACACACGCACGCACGCACGCACGCACGCACGCACGCACGCACACACACACAGACATCCCACACACACACACACACACACACACACACACACACACACACACTGGGTGTATGGATCCATTCAAAAAGTAAGAAAAATGCAGCAGTATTGGTGAATATACATCCATGTTGAAAAGGAAAAACATGCAAGGCCAATAATTGTACGTTTGAGTATCTCTGTACACACTCTCACGTATTAGGACAAGTTAAAGGCTCCACAAAACATGTGCTAGTTGTTTTGAATTGTGTCTTATCGTGTGCTTTCTTTGTCGATCGTGAGAAACTTCATTACCATCTCAAATATCAATCTAGGCCCATCCTGTATATTGTATTACCACGAACAGCACGAAACGACATGAAAGAAAGCATAAGACACAGCGTTACACTGGAAACAACGTTCACCCTGTCCCTGTTCCACCAGACAGGAAGAAGAACACAGCCTTAGGGGAACCTGATCCTGTCACTGAACTACAGGACAAACAGAATCAACTGGAAGGCATTGCAAAGATGGCCCTGTTCATGGTCCTCCAGAGCGAAAGAAGACAACAGACCACAGGGAACGCTGGCAACATGACCTTGTCTGTGTTTTGTCTGACAAGAAGAAAATTATTAAAAAAAAAAAAAAAAAAAAAAAAAAAAAAAAAAAAAAAAAAAAAAAAAAAAGAGCAGTGAGATAAATTGTATGAATGTCGTGTCACACGAAAAGATGTGAATGTTGCTGCCGACAGTTCTCGTGTCTTTCAAAAAACAAAAACAAAAAAAAAACTACAATGTTCTACCCTCTGGACGAAGACTCCAAAATGCCAAAATTCAAAACAAGTAGCACTAAAAAATAGTTTCCTTCCCAATTCCATCAAACTTCTGAATCAAAACTGAACTTTCAATTAAGATCCGCTTTAGAAATATATTTCTTGCAGTCATTGCAACACCAAGCTGCTCTGTAAGTTGCTGGAACGATATATATATATATATATATATATATATATATATATATATGTGTGTGTGTGTGTGGGGGGGGGGGGGGGGGGGGTGGATTGGTGGGTGTGTGATGTGTGATTTTGTTCAATATAGATCCAAAGACGTGTTTTTATGGCCACTCTTAATTTCCCTTTGGAGATAACCATGTGTTCGTGACATGACTTGACATGGAATCTGAGAAAGATTGAGCTCAACATTATCTCCATGCATCGCCAGCCAGAAAGAGTAGAGTCTGGAGAAGACTGGTCATAACATCTTGTTCGTGTTTTATCACAAGCATGGAAACCTTGGGAAACACCAGTTATTAAACCCTGCCCATGTCCTATTAGACCAAAAAAAAAAAAAAAAAAAAAGTTTGTCTTACCCGGCGGGTGGCGGGGTAAAAACCAAAACAAGTTTGTCTCACCCGGCGGGTGGCGGGGTTAAAATCAAAACAAGTTTGTCTTACCCGGCGGGTGGCGGGGTAAAAATCAAAACAAAGTTTGTCTTACCCGGCGGGTGGCGGGGTAAAAATCAAAACAAGTTTGTCTTACCCGGCGGGTGGCGGGGTAAAATCCAAAACAAGTTTGTCTTACCCGGCGGGTGGCGGGGTAAAATCCAAAACAAGTTTGTCTTACCCGGCGGGTGGCGGGGTAAAAATCAAAACAAGTTTGTGTCTTACCCGGTGGGTGGCGGGGGTAAAATCCAAAAACAAGTTTGTCTTACCCGGCGGGTGGCGGGGTAAAAATCAAAACAAGTTTGTCTTACCCGGCGGGTGGCGGGGTAAAAACCCAAACAAAATTGTCTTACCCGGCGGGTGGCGGGGTAAGAACCAAACAAGTTTGTCTTATCCGGCGGGTGGCGGGTAAAAAACCAAAACAAGATTGTCTTACCTGGCGGGTGGCGGGGTAAAAACCAAAAAAGTTTTGTCTTACCCGGCGGGTGGCGGGGTTAAAAACAAAACAAGTTTGTCTTACCCGGCGGCTGGCGGGGTAAAAAACCAAAACAGTTTGTCTTACCCGGCGGCTGGCGGGGTAAAAAAACCAAAACAAGTTTGTCTTACCCGGCGAGTGACGGGGTGTCCAGAGGCAGGCTTGAAGGAGAAACAGTCGGACAGGTAGATGGAGGAGAGGAGGGTGGCCAGCTCCTCGTCCACCTCTACCCCCTCCCCTTTCTGAAAGCACAAGGACAGACGAACCTGTATCACTTTGTATGTCCTTTCTGAAAGGACAGAGTCGCATCTGTCACTTTGTTCCCTTCTGAAAGGACAGAGTCGCATCTATTACTTTCTGTTCCCTTTCTGAAAGGACAGAGTCGCTGCTATTACTTTCTGTTTCCTTTCTGAAAGGAGAGACAAAACACCTGCATCCCTTTATATTCCATTTTTGAGAGTGCGCGCGCACACACACACACACACACACACACACACACACACACACACACACACACACACGCACACGCATGCACACACACACACACACACACACACACACACACACACATTAACGCTAACACTAACACACACATGCGTATGCATATCTATCTATCTATCTATCTACCTATCTATCTATCTATCTATCTATCTATCTTTATATGCACACACACACACACGCACGCACACACACACACACACACACACACACACACACACACACACACACACACACACACACACACACACACACACACGCACGCACACACACACACACCACACACACACACACACACACACACACACACACACACACACGCAAGCAAGCACGACGTCACCTAAAGATGAGATCCGCATCCCAGGGGAAAAACATCGGGGTAATCAGTGATGCCGCCATTGTAGGTGACGAGTGCAGGCCCTTTATGGGCCCGTTTGGCACGAGAAGGATCCAGTTTGAACATCCTCCACCCAGCAGCCAAGTACCGTCTGTACTCTGTGAACACACAGGTGTGGGGGACAGAGTGAACTCCACAACTCGTGAACACACAGGTGTGGGGGGAACTGAGTGAACTCCACAACTCTGTGAACACACAGGTGTGGGGGAACTGAGTGAACTCCACAACTCTGTGAACACACAGGTGTGGGGAACAGAGTGAACTCCCACAACTCTGTGAACACACAGGTGTGGGGAACAGAGTGAACTCCACAACTCTGTGAACACACAGGTGTGGGGAACTGAATGAACTCCACAACTCTGTGAACACACAGGTGTGGGGAACTGAGTGAACTCCACAACTCTGTGAACACACAGGTGTGGGGGACAGAGTGAACTCCACAACTCTGTGAACACACAGGTGTGGGGGACACAGAGTGAACTCCACAACTCTGTGAACACACAGGTGTGGGGAACAAAGTGAACTCCACAACTCTGTGAACACACAGGTGTGGGGGACAGAGTGAACTCCACAACTCTGTGAACACACAGGTGTGGGGAACAAAGTGAACTCCACAACTCTGTGAACACACAGGTGTGGGGGAACAGGGTGAACTCCACAACTCTGTGAACACACAGGTGTGGGGAACTGAGTGAACTCCACAACTCTGTGAACACACAGGTGTGGGGAACTGAGTGAACTCCACAACTCAGCGATGCCTGTACATAGGCCATGTCACCAGGTACAATTTCTACTTTTTTGTCAAATGCAGCTGATACACTTCGTCACATTTTGGTCACGATGGCAATACTACAAGCTAACGAAAGAACAAGATGCAAAGCATATAAACGTACTCCCAGTTTGTCTTGAATGCGCGTGAGTTATTCCATAAAGAGGAAAAAACAGTTTTGGGACGTTACACAGCCGTCAGTAACGGTTATAACGGCGAAAGAAACCATCGGGCATCATCCGTGACCCATGGTAAACATACCTACAAATTTGCAGAAGGATCGGCCTAGTACTTTCTGAGATATTCCATAAAGAGAAAAACCGCTATGGACCGTTATAGCCGTTAGAGTAGCGCCTATAACGGTAAAATAAGACATCGAGCATCATACGTAACCAATAATGAACATACCTACAAATTTTCAGAAAGATCGGCCAAGTACTTTCTGAGATTATTCCATAAAGAAGGAAAACCGTTATGGGCCGTTACGGCCGTTAGTGACGGATATAACGTAAAAATACACACCAGGCCTTGCAGGTGAGCAGGGGAAACGAGGGTATAGTCGTTATGGATGAAACAAAATTTGACATGTTCTGACTAGACACTGCTGAAAAAAAAAAAAAAGCAGAATCCAGACTAAAGTTATCACTGTAAAACTACATTTCACAATGACCGTAAGTCAGATGTTTACAACTTGTTCTAGAACAGAACAAGAACGTTTTTTTTTTTTTTTAAATCCTCCTGCTTAATGTTTTTTGAGAGAGAGAGAGAGAGAGAGAGAGAGAGAGAGAGAGAGAGAGAGAGAGAGAGAGAGAGGAGAGAGAGGAGAGAGAGGAGAGTTTCGTGTAAAACTGAGGGATGTAATTTTTTTTCCTCCATCAGTCTGAAGTAGCAACAGTTTGCAGCACATTTCTCATGAAGACAAATACTATTGTTGGATGAATTGTTCAGCCCTTCCATCGTTTTTTTTTTTTCTGACCTGTAATTGTCATCCCCTACTGTTTCCTGTCTGTTAGCATCAAGCGTTGTGTTATCCACTATTGTCACCTCTCTGTTAGTGACTAAGAATTTCATCCACTACTGTCATCTCTCTGTTAGTGACCGAAAAACATTTTACCCCTACCGTCACCTCTGTTAGTGACCAAGCATTTCAGTCACTACAGTTTCATCTCTGTTGGCGACCAAGCCTTCGTTGCCCCTAGTCATATCTGTGTTAGTGACCAAGCATTTCATGATCTACTGTTTCCTCTCTGTTAATGACCAAGCATTTCATCCTCTACCCTCACTTCTCTGTTAAGAACCAAACATTGTATTCCCTACCTTTGCCTCTGTGTTGGAGACCAACCATAACATTTTCTACCCTCACTTCTCTGTTAGTGACCAAGCATTCCATTTCCTACCGTCATCTGTCTGTAAGTGACCTAGCATTCACTTCCTAACGCCACCTCTCTGTTAGTGACTAAGCATTCCATTTCCTACTGTCATCTGTCTGTTAGTGACCAACCACTCCATTCCTTACCGTCATCTGTCTGTTAGTGACTAGGCATTCCATTTCCTAACGTCATCTGTCTGTTAGTGACTAAGCATTCCATTTCCTACTGTCATCTGTCTGTTAGTGACCGAGCATTCCATTTCCTACCGTCGTCTGTCTGTTAGTGACCGAGCATTCCATTTCCTACCGTCGTCTGTCTGTTAGTGACCATGCATTCCATTTCCTACCGTCGTCTGTCTGTTAGTGACTAAGCATTCCATTTCCTACCGTCATCTGTCTGTTAGTGACCAAGCATTTCATTTCCTACCGTTGTCTGTCTGTTAGTGACCATGCATTCCATTCCTTACCACCGCCTTTGTTTATGCTCTGCTGTCATCATCTCTCTGTTAGTGACCAAGCTTTCTATCCTTTACTGTATCCTCTCCATTAATACCAGGCGTTCCATCCCCTACTGTCAGACCTCAGTGAGTAAACCAAGCACTCCACCCTCTTGCGTCACGATTCTGTTGGTGACCAGGCCTTCCATCCCCTACAGTGCTCTGTCTGGCACTGACAGTGACCAGGCCTTCCCTCCCCTACAGTGCTGTGTCTGGCACTGACAGTGACCAGGCCTTCCTCCCCTACAGTGCTGTGTCTGGCACTGACAGTGACCAGGCCTCCCTCCCCTACAGTGCTGTGTCTGGCACTGACAGTGACCAGGCCTTCCCTCCCCTACAGTGCTGTGTCTGGCACTGACCCAGCTTGATGTTGAACTCCTCGTTAGCGACGACTATCGGTGCCACAGAGGTGAGGTGAGGAGTGGCCGAACCCTGCAGACGTTGCCATAGCAAACCAGAGTGTCGTACTGTATGGATCCCGTGGTTCCCTGGGCTGTGACACACACACACACACACACACACACACACACACACAAACACACACACACACCACACACACACACCACCACACCACACACCACACACACCATACACACACACACACACACACACACACACACACACACACACACACACACACCATACACACACACACACACACACACACACACACACACAACACCCACACACACACACACACACACATTTACGCATACTCATGCACAACATGCATATGCTCGCACACGTATGTACGCTCAAAAGCACTCACACGGAGGTAATGGAACAAAAAAAGAAAAGACAAAGAAAAGAAACAACGATAAAACATAATGCAGATATTTGAGCATCTCTCCTCTCCCACCACGTCTAACCCGCTACCCCTATCGAATCCCCCAAACAAACAACACACCACACACACACACACACACACACACACACACACACACACAGACCAACACAAGACCACCACACACACACACACACACACCACACACACACACACACACAGAACACACACACACACACCCAACACACACACACACACACACACACACACACACAGACCAACACACACACACACACACACCACACACACACACACACACACACACACACAACACACACACACACACACACACACCCACACACACACACACTTCCCACTCACTCACACACTCACTCACACCACCCCACACACACACACACAACACACACACACACACACACCACACACACACCCACATGTACTTACACCACAGATGGCGTCGTCTTTGAGCTCTGGTGGAGCCTCCTTTTCAGCGAACATGTCGCTCAGACAGAACTGGCCCCCGGGCTGAGAATCCCCAGCAAGGTGGAATCAGTAGCAACAGAAGTCAAGAAAATGCATTCACCCAACTCCACGATAATTTGGTGGGGGAAGTAAGGAAACGAAAAACAACTACAAACACACTACAAACACCTCACATACGATAGCCGGGGTGGGGGGTGGGGGTGGGGGGGTGGGGGGGTTGGGGGGGTGGGGGTGGGGGTGGGGTGTGGGGGTGCGGAAGGCAAGGTTCTCTCGTCCCTTATTCTGTCTGTCTGTCTGTCTGTACGGCCTGTGTGTCGGTCTGTTTGTCTGCCTGTACTCTCTGTCTGTCAGTCGGTCTCTCTGTCGGTATGCTCGTCTATCTGTCTCTTGTCTGTCTGTCTGTCTGTTATGTCTGTCTCGGTTGCATGCCTGTTTGGTCTGTCGTTTGTCTGCCTGTCTCTCGTATGTCAGTCGGTCTCTTGGCTGTCGCTCTGGTCTCTCTCTGTCTATTTGTTTCTGTCTGTATGTCGTCGGTTGTCCATCTCTCTCTATATCTCTTTCTCTCTCTCTATCGCTCTCTTTCTCTTCTCTCTCTATCTCTATCTCTCTCTCTCTTCTCTATCTCTCTCTCTCTCTCCCATGTGATGCCTATAAAACGACCATATGGGCTATATATTTTAAGGACAACAACAAAAACAAAAACAAAAACAAAACAGAGGATGGAGGTTACGTA
>JADBJO010028702.1:10000-19838 GCA_016801955.1 Conus betulinus | reverse complement strand
TTTTTTTCGCCAAAGCACTTGGGGGTAGGGGAGGAGAGAAGTGGGGCTTGTTCTTGTTCGCAAGGAGGATTCAAATTTTTATTCCTTGGTGTACTTGCGTTTGTTTTCGACAGGAAATATGGATGTGATGGGTACATGAAGAAAGGACGGCGATGTGATGTATTTTCCGTATTTAGGCGTGTGTTAATGTGTTTTGAAATAAGAGAAAAAGTCGAGTCCTTAAAATGTTGGGTTTTTTTGTGTTTGTTTGTTTGTTTGTTATTGTCAAAGTCCTTTCTGAAACATCGCACAAATCGCCTTCTCTTTCCTCCTCATTTCTTCTTTTCGTTTTCTGATTTGAGAGTGGTGTGAGAGAGAGAGAGAGAGAGAGAGAGAGAGAGAGAGAGAGAGAGAGAGAGAGAGAGAGAGGATTGTTATTTGTGAGCGAGTGTGTGTGTATGCGTGTGTATACGTGCGTGTTTATACGTGCGTGTGCGTGCGCGTCTTTGTATGCGTACGCACGTGCGTTTGTCTTGTGCGCGCTGCGCGTGTGACTGCACGTGTGTGCATGTTTGTGCACGCATGCGTGTGCACATAATCATATCCGTTTTACGATTTGACATGCATCATCTACTGTGTTGTGTGTGTGTGTGTGTGTGTGTGTGTGTGTGTGTGTGTGTGTGTGTGTGTGTGTGTGTGTGTGTGTGTGTGTACGCCCGTGCGCTTGAGATCACGTCCACGAAAGCCAGATATGACGAAGCACTTTAGAATGTCTCCGGCGATTCATTATAAGCGGCTTATATATATATAAAAATAAGCATTGCCATGTCCATCGTTGGATAATATTTGGATTATTTACAACAGCAATCAATTTTTTTTCCATGCTCCACATATTTATTGCTCAATCTCTTCCGAAGTATCCCGCCATCCCCCCCACGCCACCCCCCCCCCCCCCCCCCCCCACCCCCCCCCCCCACCCCCACCACCTCCTCTCCCTCATCTTCCACCCTGCAAGGTGAGTTTTGTATCCATCTGGATATTCCAGTCGCTAGCGTTGTCTTCGCAATCAAAAAAAAAAAAAAAACATGACATTATTCACAGTTTGTTACTGGAGAACAAAACAGCCAGTGGACGCGGTGGGACGGGATGGCCTGTAACTGTGCATGGAAGGGGGGAAGGGGGGGGGGAGGAGCGAGATCGGAATGTGCAATGAGATCGGAATGTGTGCAATGCCACTAAGATCGGGCAGCAAAAGAGAAAAAAAAAAAAAAAAAAGAAAAAAAAAAGTAAACACACTGACTAGAGGAAATACAAGAGATTGGTGTGTGTTGATCTGGGGCGTGGGATGGTGGGTGGTGGTGGGTGGCGATGGGGTTGGGGGGGGGGGGGGGGGGGGATATAAATGCTAATACAAACAGATTGATTTCTGAATTCGTTTTTTTTTTTTTTTTTCCTTTTTAATACAGCTTAGGTCCTTTTAATCTAGAAAGAGCGACAAATCATTATGAAAATGAAATAAACAATTCATTCACTGAAGAAGAAGAAGAAGAAGGAGGAGGAGGAGGAGGAGGGCAAGATGATGATGATGATGATGATGATGATGATGAACAACAACAACAACTACAACAATATCAACGACAAGAAAAAGGAGAAGAAGAAGAAAATGAGCTTCTAAATCTGCCAGAGAGACACCAGCAGGAGAACCAGTTGTCCTGTTTATCTTCTGTAGTATCTTTACCAGCAGCCAGTTCCATTTCAGAGCCTGTTACAGCACCAGTGAAGTCAATCTCAGAGTACATGGTAGCGTTCTCCACAGAAGTCAACTCCACCACAGTGCCTGTTATAGCAATTATCTGCCGCTGTCCATTTCCATTTCATAGTCCATTCTTGTTAACGGTCACCAGATGTCAGCTTTATTTCATAGTCTATCATTATTTCATAATTTTCATTTTCTTTATCATTATTATTATTATTGTTTTTACTTGTTATTATTATCAATGATCACCAGGCATCATCTCCGTTTAATGGTCTACTACAGTATGCCTAAGCAGCTCTCGGTTCCATGTGGTAATCTGTTACAGTCACTATCTTTTTTTCTTTTTCTTTTTAATGATTTTTCCAACATTGATAACAAAAGGAATAATCAACATAACATTATACAAATGAGTAAACTAAATCAGGAAGGAGGGAAAAAGGAGGTTAAAAAAGAAACACAAACAGAAAAACAATATATATATATATATATATATATATATATATATATATATATATATATATATATATATATATATATATATATAATGCCGAACAATTAAGTAGAGGGGGAAAACAAGTGCAGGTTAATAATTCTTCCATCATTATAGTAATGACTTGGCAAAGATTTGAAATTGAGCGGAAAAAAAACTGAAAAGGAAGTAAATGGGAAAATGCATATCATAACTATGAAAACCGTTCACTAGCTGCATGAGGAAACTATCGCAATCCCTCTCGAAGGCAGATCTGTTATGTATCGCCTGCTCCGAGGCTTTTCGTCCGCTGGATCGGACTCATCAGGGAGATACGGCTGATCGAGTCTGTGCTCTTGGCGTCAAATAGAGACACACACACGGTCCATAATTATATGTATCCTCAGGAGAGCCAGCGCTCGAAACAGACCTGTCGATTTTAAAACTTCCTTTTACCATTCTATTTTTAACAGATGTTGCTCCCCAAGGGGTCGAGCATTTTAAGAATTTTATTAGGCATTTTAGTGGTATTCTCTCTCTCTCTCTCTCTCTCTATATATATATATATATATATATATATATATATATATGTATGCATGTATGTATACACACACACACACACACACACACACACACACACACACACACACACACACATATATATATATATATATATATATATATATATATAAACGAGCAAAAATTTTTGATGTGACCATGGGATCGTATGATGGTGCCGAAACATGTGTGAACTAGTCGGACTATTCATGCTCTCCAACATCCAGAAACAACTTGGAAGGCAGGTCGGTCTGTACAGAGATGACGGCCTCGCCGCATTAAACAATAATCCAAGAACTATAGAAAACAAGAAAAAAAGAATTATGTAAAATCTTCAAAAACCACAACTTAAAAATCACAATAGAGGCAAACAAAAAGGTAGTGAACTACCTAGATATAGCATTAGACCTCAATGACCAGGTGTACAAACCATATAAAAAAAAAAACCAATGACACACCAATCTACGTAAATATCAAAAGCAACCACCCACCATCCATACTGAAAACAATACCCAATGGTATAAACAAGAGACTATCCAACCTGTCATGTAATGAAGAAGTCTTCAATAATGCAGCAACAGAATACCAAGAAGCATTACAAAAAAAAGTGGTTATAATTACAAACTACAATACAGCCCAGACAACAACACGAGCAGAAATAAGAAAAAACAGGAAAAGGAAAATCATATGGTACAACCCTCCATATGACGGAAAAGTAAAAAACAAATGTAGGAAAGGAATTCTTTAAAATCTTGACAACATCATTCCCAAAAGAACACAAACTATTCAAAATATTCAACAAAAACACCATTAAACTATCATACTCATGTATGCCCAACCTTAAGAAACATAATTGACTCATCTAACAAAATGAAAAGCAACACAACAAAAAGAAGGGTGACAAAAGGACATCTTGCAACTGTACTAAAAAAGAACAGTGCCCCTTAAGCAACAAATGTCTTTACAACAACATTGTATACCAAGCTACGGTAACATCAGAAAATGAAAAAAAGAAACATATATAGGGATTACTGAAAACCACTTCAAAACCAGATACGCAAATCATAAGCAGTCCTTTAAAAAAGAAAATATAAAAAACCAAACAGAGCTGAGTAAATACATTTGGAGACTTAAAGATTAAAAAAATAGACTACAGCATATCATGGAAAATCATAAAAAGAGCAACCCCCATAAAACAATATTTTTTTTTTAAAAATGCAACTTATGCTCCACAGAAAAATGGTTAATATTATGTAAACCCACCTAGCAACTTTGAAACACAAAAGTAGAAATAGTAAACAATTGCAGGCACAAATGGAAATCTTTGTTAGCACACTCCACCTGAACAGACCCCAACAAGAACCACAGACCACACGTACAACGAATGAGATTGTCACGGAATCAGGTACCACAATACACATATATATACCCACATATATACATATACACATACACATAAAAAAAAACCCAGATAATTCCATTCAATAATCATCGAAGAATGAAGGAAAAGGAAAAAGGCCACAAACGAACAACCCTAACTCCCTTTCGCTCATGAGGCACTCGAGGAGTTAATACATCCAGTATGCCTGGCCACACTAGGGTAAAGTGGTTAGGCAGAATTTGTTCACATGCATTCACATCTTTTCTTAAATTTTGTAAGCTACCCATTACCCCTGACCGATTTTTTCCTCGTTCTTTTCTTTTTTTTCCTTGCTCGTCTAACTCAGTCCATTACACATAACAATTAGTTTTTCCATAGGGGTACCATTTTCTATTAAATTCCATGTAGTTCATTTCTGAATAATGCCTACATTTTTCAACCCTATATATATATTATTAGGCTCTCTCAAAAAAGTGTTTGACAGTAGGTTTTGTTTTGTCTATTCTACATCTGTTTTATATATATATATATATATATTATTAGAGTTCTTGCTGGCTCTCTGGTTTTATTTGTGATATATATATATATATATATATATATATATATATATATATATATATATATATATATATATATATATATATATATATTATGTTTAGCCCATAAAATACTGTGTTCAAAAACTTCATCAGTCAATCTTAACGAAACTGGAAATGAAATGAGGCAGGGAACAGTAAACAATAAACAGTAAACAAGTGGGGTACTTTTTGCTCCCATAAGGAAGCCTAACACAGAGTAACTTTTATTCAAGTCTTGAATAAAAGTTACTCTGTGTTAGGTTTCCTTATGGGAGCAGTCAATCTTCTGTCAGCTCCATGTTATGATCTATTACAGTAATTGTTAGCAGCTCTCAGTTCCATGTGATGATCTATTACAGAAATTCTCAGCAGCAGCTATCAACGCCATTTCAGAGCCTGTGACGGTGACTAGATCCAGTATCCAGTGTTTGCTTCTATGACTCCGCTGGGGCCAAAAGGGGAAATCAATCTCACTGGCTGTGAATTCCATCTCACAGTCAGTTGTTCTGATCCTCATCAGCTAACCAGTTCCATGTCAAGAGTCTGTCAGTATCATCCACACCAGTTTTTACTCATTTTCTTCGCCCCCAGGGCCAACCCTCCCCCTCATCCACCCCCCCCACCCCCCCCCCACCCCCCCACACACACACACCTCCCTCTCCCCTTTTTTCCTTTCACTCTTTTTCCTCACACCTGGGAAAGCATTGACGAAGACAGTTCTTTTCAAAATGTGGGTTGCGTGTACAACCTGATTTCTAAGGCCAGTCGTGTTTGGGTAACAATGTGACCAACACAGATGGAAAGGGCGATCGGGAGAACAGCAGACATCTGCCAGGCTGAACAGGTTATGGATCCGCTCACTGAACAAGATCAACAAGATGGATCCGTACTGTTGTTTTTTTTTTTTTTTTTTCCTTTTCTTTTCCCCCTGTCTTATCTTCTGTTGTCGCCTAAGTGGCATTGAACCCATGCCACTTGCTCCTGCTCCCGGTCCACATCCACTGCCTCGCTTGTCCCGCTGTAGCCCCGGTGATCTTCAGGGAGCAGTCAAATGTCAAGTCGTCATGAGGCAACCCACCAGAGGAGGCACTGCAATGCTGCCGAGTCGCTCGGGTAACGTTCAGTGATGTCTCTTCTGATGATCCAACATACGCAGGACATCACCTACTAGGCCCTTATACTGACAACAATAATTGCTTAGTCGCGCGGGGTGGGGGTGGGGAGGGGGGGGGGGGGGGGGGGGCAGCGTCGTAAGCGAGCTCTCCCCCTGGAGGGCGCCACAATGTCTAATGAACGACTCCACCCCCACCCCCCCCCCCACCAACCCCCCCCCCCCACCCCACGCTGCTCCACCCAGAATTTAGTAGGCTTGTTCCTGGGGTGTCATTCCGTTTTCGCAAGACGCCTCGTTGAAATGGGCCCAGCATTTCTCTTGATGAGCAGATTATATGGGTCGTCCCTTGAGCCAGGTCTTCTTCAGCATTTAAAAGGTTAATCTCCACGCCACGTTTGATCTTTTCATCAGCTTTCGCTAAAACTCGGTTCCCGTAAGTTTTTTTTCTCTCTCTCCGTAATATTGCTGACAAACAAACAAACAAACACACACAAGAGAAACGGACCAAAACAAAACTCCTTGGCGGAGGTCATAGATCACAAAATTAACTCCCCTTCCCTTCCCCGGGAAAAAAAAAAATTGCTGTGTCAATGTAGCCATCCTGAGCAAAAACCAGGGTCATTCACGTGCAAAGTCGTGAGCAAAATAAACCAACGTATAGAAAGAGGACGAGATGGGGCGACTGAAGGATGGAGGGGGAGGGGGGGGGGGGGGGGGGGGGGCATGTAGTAATAAAGGCTTTATTCTAAGAGTCTCTCCTGCCGCAAAACGGTCATTAATATATAGTGCTCTGTTGTGGCAGAGGTCTGCGTCCCCCTTCTCTGCTGAGAAACACCATTTCTGGCACATTAAAATAGACCTGCGTGTAAAATTGGACAAACCCGTCCCTTTTCTTACAAAAATGAACACAGCAGCAGAAGAGCATCTGGGAGTCATGACCTGGATGCGGCCCGGGCCCCTAAAGGGTGTAAGGAGTTCAGGGTCGAAACGTTTGTCCGAGGGGTGCTTCTTCTCTGAAGATTTTCTTTACTGGCAGGCTCTCCCTTGAGTTTCTTCCAGCCAAAAATGAGGATAAAAAATATCAGGCCAGGAAATGAACCATCAAAGCATCATCGACATCATGGCTGCCTCATGTCTGCGGGTCTAAGTGTTGCCCGTAAACGAAGCTTGTCCGCTCCGCACACTCCACAGCTAGAGCTCTGCAGCTGTCGTCAGTCCGATGCCACAAGCTAGAGATGCTGCAAACTAATCCAGTTCCTCAATCGTCATCAGTCTGCCTTGCAACAGCCATCCTCTTCTGCACACCGCATTATGGTCGTGGACAGGGAGTCGTGGCGACTAGACAACAGCGAAAGACCGTTAAACCCGACCAGTTCAAAAAATCCCCCCCAAAACAACGACAGATGCTCATTTTGTACTTGAATCAATGTTACGTACAACATCGAAAGCATTTTGACGAGAACGCAGCAGGTCTGTGCGTGAATAAAGTTTAAAAATGAAACCGGTGTATTCTTACTTAGTCAATGTAAGCTTTCATCTCATCGTTGTTTAAATGTATGCTCGCAAACCTTTCTCTCTGTCTATGGATGATGTTTTTCATTTTACACTCATCTATTCAAGGATACGAACATAGTTTATGCTAATTACAGTTTCCTTTTGCTATTCATAAAAGTGTACGTTTGCTCATAATCAGCCTGTACAAAAAAAAACGCACGGAATCATCTTCTTCTCCTTCCCCCCCCCCCCCCCCCCCCCCCCCCAAAGTACAACGTGCATGATGTGACATCTTCAATCTATTGTTAAACTGATCTTTCCCTCTTTATCCGTGGTCAGGCTCCTCCCTCGTTGCAACGACAGAGACACGACTGCGTTCCGGATTTTGCTTCGCCGATCCTGATCTCGCGGGCCTTGATGCTGGGACAGATGAAAGGAGGGAGGCTGAAAGTGTGGTGGGGGGGGGGGGGGGGGGGGGGGGGGGGAGGGGAGGAGGAAGGAAGAACTCTCTCCCACCTCCCTTCCCCACATGCAGGTTGTTCAAGCTACTGTGCCTGGTACCCTCGGTGAGGAGGGGGAACGTTCTGAAATCCGCGAGTCTGGCACTGGATGTCTCTCGTCCCTAGCTGTTATTCACCAGCCTGATTTTCAACGGAGGTGGTATTACTGACACCCTGGTTCGCCTCCTGCGCATCCACACACCTCAGCGAACCGGACGGCTTGGGCAGATGCCTCTGCAGACTGCACCAGAACTTCTCCCTGTCCCGGGTGTCCCTCAGACCTCCCTCCTGTGAAGACCCTGCACGAAAACTTCGAGGTAGGTCGAGGATCTTGAAGCCTTGGAGAGTTTCCTTCTTCCACGGGTTCTTTGGGGTCTTCTTCCGAACGTCGTCTGAGTTCTGAGGACTGGCATTACCCTTCATCATTTCCGTTGTGGTCATTGGCATTGGGCGTGGTGATCTTGTCTGGACGTCGAACGAAGACAGCGGTAGAACGGGTCTTTCGGGCGAAGACGTACCTGCAAAGAAATGAAAGATCTGTGTGACGAATCTCGTTTGATTGTCTATTCTTTACAAGGATTTTATGAGGAGGAAAAGCATGAAGAAGCCCACTGGTGAATGAACTCAACTTTAATGGTGTATTCTGCCCACGCCTTACTGGTGACTTCTTTTGATGTTCTGGTACAGCAAATTGTTCTGAGGATATTTTTACATTTCAAATCCTGCTGTGCTTCTTATATGTTAAAGAGCTCGCGTGTGATTGTGTCTGGGAGGGAGAGGGAAACCGGATGCTGGTTAGGGATTAGTATCGTGAGCGTGTCAACATCTTTGAAAGAAAACATATACAACTGAAAAGAAGAGTGACTTAAAAATGATGTTACCATTTTCTTTGCACATGTGTGTGTGCGTGCGTGTGTGTGTGTGTGTGTGTGTGTGTGTGTGTGTGTGTGTGTGTGTGTGCGCGCGCGCGCGCGCGCGCGCGTGTGTGTGCATGTCACACACACAGAGAGAGAGAGAGAGAGAGAGAGAGAGAGAGAGAGAGAGAGAGGTATCACTGATGTCAGAAGTTCTAATTCTATGTGCACTACTATGACTGACGTCAGCAGATGCAATTCAGTGTGCATTTATATTTTGTATTGCCCTCTCTCTCTCTCTCTCTCTCTCTCTCTCTCTCTCTCTCTCTCTCTCTCTCTCTCTGGTACCTGTAACTGAATTTCAAGTATTTTTTTTGTTTGTTTGTTTTAAGATTTAAGACACATAAGACATAATGCGATATATACGCAAGATGCTATATATACAACTTACTTTTTCATCAACATCATCAACATCATCATCATCATCATCATCATCATCATTTGTTTTTAAGAGGGTTGTTCTCATCTTCCATAATCTTCTCAAAAAACCTTACTCTCACGCGACTAATTCCGGCTCCTCAATGCGCACCCCCACCAGGGTCACCCAGTTGAACCCCCCAGCACCAGCAGTGCACAGGGAGCTATCCATTGTAGATTTGCCATTATGCCACGCACCAAACGGAGACACTGCACTGATGCTGATTCACTTTCAGTGGCGCCTGTATTGACTGATCCGACCGTCATCTACTTAACCCTATACCGACGACCGGTAAAAAACAAGGCCACGGAACCAGCACAAAATTCTTTCTTTCTTTACAGTCGTCTCGACCCTCCAAACCTCCCCCCCCCCCCCCCCCCCCCCCCCCCCCCCCCCCCCCCCCCCCCCCCCCCCCCCCCCCCCCCCCCCCCCCCCCCCCCCCCCCCCCCCCCCCCCCCCCCCCCCCCCACCCCGTTATCCCCCGTTTCCCCCCCCCCCCCCCCCCATACCAGCTTAATTAATGTTTCAGTCTGCCAACTGGGTAGTAGTTCTTCCCCCCCCCCCCCCCCGGACCCACGTTTCCCCCCCCCCCCCCCCCATGATAGATGATAATAGTTATATCATAATAATAACAATGAGGAAATTACACACAACAACAACGGTAATGTTAAGAAGAA
>JADBJO010028701.1:7500-19839 GCA_016801955.1 Conus betulinus | reverse complement strand
GAGAAGAGACATGACCGTAATAGTAACCACAAAAAATGAGGACAACAGAAAATAATGTGGAAAAAGAAACAAAGCATAAACAAGCAGCATCGTAAGATGACTATTGCTCATTGGAATAATAAGCATTTACTCATGAAATGCAAATTTACATGAACATGCACGCTTACATACGTACGTACATGCATACGTACATACATACATGCATGCATGTATATATACATACATACATACATACATACATACATACATACATACATACATACATACATACATACATACATACTTACTTACTTACTTACTTACTTAATTACATACATACATACATATGCACATACATACCCACATACATACATACATACATACATACATACATACATACATACATACATACATACATACATGCATGCATACATACATACTTGCATTCATGTATTACACATGCATAAACTGTACCATCACCTACATGATGTAGACTCATGTCTATGCCTCAAGACTTCATGGTCTATACTTAGTACATACTTTGTTCAGTTAATACAAATAAATAACAGTTTGAAATGACAATAGACAGTTTTTATTTTAGGAATAACTGGAAACACCACCTGCACTGTCTCTTATTCTTTCTACTTCTAATTCACAACAATTTGACTCTCCCCGCTTAGTGCCCCACACCCCACTCCTCCCCAACCTCACCCCATCTTCTGCCTCCTCCTCCTCTTCATCTCTTTGCGTATGTCTACCCATTGCGAGTGTGTGTGTGTGTGTGTGTGTGTGTGTGTTTTGTGTGTGTGTGTGTGTTTCAAATTATGGGGTGTTATTGCCTCATCATAGAAGCAAGAGTTATCCTTCTTGTTTATTATTCACTATTTACTTTTTGCCTCATTTGAGTTTCCCTTTCATTTCAGTCAAACCGAGGTTTGCACTTGTTTCCATTGTGTCTGTTCTGTTTGTCAATGCTCAAACTTAAAAGACCATGCCGGTGCTGAATAATCTTGATCTTTCTTCATTCATTTCTTCAGTTGTTTTTGCTGTGTGCATGTTTCATTTGAGGGGCACAAAGGCAAGCTTGGAGCATCTTTTCTAGGGGATATCGCCTTGTTTGCTCTGTGTGCCTTGTCTTGACAAATATGCTTGATGACTGGTGCCATAAGCAACATTTTTTTTTAGTTATGGGCATGTAATTGTCTCATCATGGAAACAAGAGTTACCCTCCTTGAGTGTTAACCTTTGCTGCTTACTGTTCCCTGCCTCATTCATTCAATATTCTTAAATTTTACCATTGAAACCTCAAATACCTGTTATATTGGCTGGGAGACTGAGACAGGCTGTAGATGCTTGGCCTGGCATCACATCAGACTCAGAAATGTTGAACATGGTCGCAGGGGTAAAGCGTGAATGGGACTGTCATCTAAACCAGTTATAAATCTACAATGTACACAACCAAGTAGTGAGTCAGAAACAGCTTGAACATTGCCCTGGAGAAGTCATTTACCTAGTATTTACCAGGGGAAATAAGATGGCTCTCATCGAATAATTTCAAACTAAAAAAAAAAAAACGATTTTAGATGGAAGCTGTCACTATTTCAAAATCGGATACCCTAAACCCAAAATGACTCAAATCGCAAAAGGCTTCCTTATGCCCTCTATCAATTTGAAAGATGCTTATGACAATGCAGCAAATCATGCAGAGCACAGCGAATTGCTCAGATTTCTTTCACGGTACAAACTATCTCACTTTCTTGCTGCTTTACCCAATGGCTGATTATTAACTCCTCATTAGGACACAAAGCTGTTTCAGCTTATCTACGCTTCCCTCAGGTCATTGTTGGTTGGGTGCAAAACATGCATGGAAAAACATCACAGAGAGTACGGCCTTGCTTCGGCAATTAGAGCTTGACGTTTAGCAGTCAGCCACATTATATTGGAGTTGACATAGACTTCGTTACTATGAACACCACACCAGCTGTACAAAGTTTCTCAGTAAGCACATCCATAATATCAATAAGGCTAGCCAAACTATAGGGGAAACTGTGGCCAGTGATCAATCACCATGCAAGAATAATTAAAAAAAAAATAACTGATACGTATCTAGGCGTGGAGTGTTTATGGATGTTACCACGACGATGCTGTTGGGTCGACTTATACATGTGTCCGCCCATCAGCAACGCGAAGTAGCTCCATTAACCCTCCCTTCTGCGTATATATCGGGGATCACGCCTTGTCGAAGTCTCGTGCGTGCACTGGTGGATCATTGTCCACATGTGCAGCTCTACCCAACAGCATCTTCCTAATCATCACTATTACCCTTTACAAAACAGGCAAATGTCACACGCTTTTCTTCGATGATGATATAGGGGGATGTTGTGCTATTTGCAAACTCCAGATAAATACCTTGCAGGTGGTCCTCAACCATGCAATCGTGGTTCAAACCACGATATTCAAGTTCTAGTTCCAATTGTCTCATGGATCAGCTTCAAAGTGCTCTGCATTCAATAGGTAACAAGACAAGTTCCGTACGTGTACATGTGTCCAGTCCCGTGGAATGCTTGGTCATTGTGTGACTGTGGAGGCGAGGATTGAGAATGTAACTTTGTGTTGGACATGAAGTTCATGGATGCACAAGCAAGCAGATTGCTCCCATCCACAAATCAGTCACTGTAATGCACTATGTCCTTGGGTGTGAAAACATAGTACCTGGACTTCATGTGGGATGGTGATTTACTAATGGGTTCGGCAGAACACTGTGGAGGGATAGAGGCTGTACCAGTAGTAGGTCTCTGTTGGTCATAGCTGACCATGGATAGAGTATATCCCAACTAATATTTAGCTACCTGTCTAGGCTGTCTGCTCGATCTGAGCAGCGTCGTCTGTGACTGTAGAGACGGATGCGAGAGTGGCAGTTTCTGTCACAGTGGTCACATCTGTATGTTGACACTGGTTTGTTAGCTGCCATCCCCTTTCTACGGGCTCGTTTTTCTGCTACAGCAGCTGTCATATAGTCTTCGCCAATCTGCAGCTATTTTTTGAGAGTGCTTTCCCAGCTGTTGCAGTCTTCCACATGCTCCCCCCCCCCCCCAGGACTCTGTGTTGATCTCAAGCGCCTTCATGTCTCTTTTGCAGACGTCTTTGTATCTCAGCTGTGGGTGGCCAATGCTTGTCTTTCCTGTGGCAAGCTTTCCATAGGGGGACGTCTTTTGGGATGCGACCATCCGCCATGCGGTGAACGAGGCCCAGCCAACGCACCCAGTGCTGTCTCAGCAGGGTAGAGACATGGTAGGGAGTACAGCGCGAAACAAGGCTCCGGTGTTGGTCACCTTGTCTTACCAGGAGATGGCGAGTACACGCTGGAGGCTTCTGAGGTGGAACGAACTGAGCCTCTTCTCCTGACGAACATCCATGGTCCATGTCTCACTGCCATACAGCAAGGCGCAGAGAATGCAGGCGTAATGCACAGCCAACTTTGTGTTTGTGATCAGCTTGGATTTTGT
Organism: Conus betulinus; assembly: GCA_016801955.1. Taxonomy (NCBI): domain Eukaryota; kingdom Metazoa; phylum Mollusca; class Gastropoda; order Neogastropoda; family Conidae; genus Conus; species Conus betulinus. Next base: position 16,354 of record JADBJO010028701.1, on the reverse strand, counting down.
CCACATTCTACGTGTAAAGCAAGCAAGTGTTGTGGCTGATCTCAGTCTCAAGAAGAGGTCATCAATGATGGTGGACCCAAGGTAAGTGAATTGATGGACTGCATCAAGCTCATTGTCATCAATGCTTATGGCTGGTGGTGACGGTGTGTCTTGACCCAGGACGTTTGTCTTTTATAGGCTGATAGTCAGACTAAAGTCTTTGCAGGCCTGGGAAGCGGTCCATCAGCGACTGCAATTCCTATCTGGTGTGGGTCGCAATAGTGGCATCATTGGCAAACAGCATATCTCTTACGAGGGCTTTGCAGACCTCTGTCCTTGCGTTTAGGTGGGCAAAATTGAAAAGCCTGCCATTTGATCTGGTCCACAAGTAGAACTCCTCTTGCACTGTGCTGAATGCTTGCATCAGGAGGAGAGCAAAGATCCCATTGAGAGGGGGGCAAAGACACAGTCTTGTTTGACTCGTTTGCTGCGTATGTCGATGGGTATTATACTGCACAATCCCTTTCATGTTGGAGTGGAAGGACTAAATTAAGCTGTGCAGTTTGGAAGGTGGGGGTGATCTTTCAGAGTGCCCTAAAAAGACCATCTCTGCTGACTAGGTCGAAGGTCTTGGTGAAATCAATGAATGCGACATACAGGGGCATCCGCTGCTCTCTGCACTTCTCCTGGAGTAGGCAAAGGGAGAAGACTATGTCTACCGTGAACCTCTCTGCTTGAAAGCCACACTGTCATTCCAGGTAGACACGTTCAGCAGCCAGCTTCTGTTCGCGGATCAGGAGGACCCGAGCGTACACTTTGCAGACGATGCTAGAGGAGATATGCCTTTGTAGTTATTGCAGTCGCTCCTCTTGCCCTTGTTTTTGGACAGGGTGACAATCTTGGCATCTCTCGTGTCTGGCGGTACAGCTCCCTCATTCCAACACTGACAGAGGACTGTGTGCAAAGGTGTAGAAGGGTTGTCTTCCAGTGTTTGACGAGATCTGGAGAAATGCCATCATTGCCAGGTGCCTTGCCTGATGCCAAGCTGTCATTGGCCTTGCTGAGTTTGTTCACAGTGGGCTCTACATCAAACTCTTCCATGATTGGCTTGCACCTGGTGGCATCAAGGGCTGAGGAGATCACTGTATTCTCTCTGGAGTAGAGGTCGGAGTGGTGCTCCACCCATCTCTCCATCTGCTGAACGGGGTCATTGATAACTTCTCCAGTGAAGGATTAGACAGGAACCGTCTTGCTCTGTGTTGGTCCCAGTGTCTTCTTGATGCCATCACAATCCCTCTGATGTTGTCTCTTTCAGCGGCTGTCTGTATCTCCTCGCTGAGCTCTGTCCAGAAAATCATTGATGCAGCGCCTGGCATTAAGCTTAATCTTGCTCCTGGCAGCCCTGAGGATCTGCAGGTTCTTCTGGTTGGGTGACCGCCTGTACCTAACGAGTGTGGAGCGCTTGGCTTCAATAATTGGAGTCATTTCTAACGATTTGGCCTCAAACCAGTCGTTAGACCTTTCCACCTTTTCTTCCAAAAGGTAGCCAGGGCAGTGCGGTGCATGGTGTCTCGTAAAGTTTCCCATCTCTCCGTGGCAGAGTCTTGGGGCTGCAATGCAGCATATTCTCTCTGAAGATCTGGCTGAGACATCTTACTGACGTCGATATAAAAGCCCCCTTGTTTCTTTGAGCAGTGGAACTTCTTTGGTCGCAGCCTGATCCTGCAACATACCAGGGAGTGGTCCATGTCGCAGTCCATACTATGGTAAGAGCGAGTGTGGAGACAGCAGAGCATCATACCAGGATCAGATCCAGTTGGTGCCAACGCTTTGAACGCGTGTTCTCCGGGAGACTGTTTGTTGATGCTTCGTCTTGAAGAAGGAGTTACTGATGCACAGTTCGTGACAGGTGCAAAACTCAAGCAGTCGCTGTTCGGTCTCTCATTCATTTTCCCTACTCCCCACACTGGAGATGTTCCTTATGGTAGATGCAAAATTTTCTTAGAACTCATCCTTGGCATCTGGAGTGGTGGACAGAATTGAAGCATATATGCTGACAAGGGTGAAGGCCTTCAGTGGTGCTGAGGCAGAGAGTCAGGAGTCACTCTGAGCCCCGCGCTGTCTGGTTCTATCATACTCAGCAGGCTTGTTCTTCTTTACAGCAAAACCTACTCCATACTCTCTTGGAGCATCAGAGCACTTTCATTGCCAGAAGAAGTTGTGGCCCCTTCCTTCAGAGTGCCTGTGTCAGCCAGCCGTGTTTCCTGCAGGGTGACGATGTCCATATTTAACCTCTTGAGTTAGTTGTTTATGACAGCTGTCTTTCTAGCGTCGCTGATATCGTGAAGGTCTTGAGAAAAAAACAGGCATTTCAACTTCCCAGTTTTTGCATTGATCCCTTTCTTGAAGTTTCCTTGTTGCCTGGCGCGGTAGTTTACGATCTGCTTGTCGGATGTCCTCCTAATCTCCATGCATCCAACGAAGAAGCCAGGTCGTGGCGGGCAAGCGCCTTATTGGCTGGGGGCTGCCCAGCTTAGGCGGGTGGCAGCTGTCTAGTGAGATGCAAAGATCTCTCCCACCATCGGAAACAACCCCTAGCGTCGGGCTCTACGCCAATTGAGCCCTGACTTAAAACCGGTGTCAGTTGCTTCCCGTGTTGTGTCGACGCAAGTAGCGAAGCTGGAGTGTCCTCTCCAGGTCGTAGGTGCAAGTGAGTGTTTGTGGATGGATGCACAGATGTAAGTCTGGGCATTGTAATATGGAGGACAGCTGTTACCCAAGTTGTTCCCCCCCCCCCCCCCCCCCCCCCCCCCCACACCTCGCTGACGGAATTAAAGGAACAGCAGGGCTGTTACACTTTGGTGCCAACACGGTAGCAGGAGCTGCCCGAGTGTTACAAAGTTTGCCTTCCAACTGCCTTAGGGTCTTCACTCCGATTTTTTGTGAGGGTTTACTTCCTTAGCTAGGGTGCCGGTTTAGTCGCCAACAAATGTAAATTAAAAAAAAATATACTATTCCACCGGACGAAAGAGACAAACAAATCACAAGACAAAATACGACGCATTATAACTTTTTGGTCTTCTTGAGGACAAATAAATAACCCTCAGGGCCATGCCATGAAAACGATGTACTTGAAACTAACTGGGAACAAATGGTTTTGAAATTTGATGTGTTAGACAGTGAAGATTTCTGTGCCTTTTTAGAGCCAAAATCAGAGAAGAAAATGCTATTTATAATTCTCTAAAGATAAGGGCATTTTCTCAGCTAACGAGATTATTGTTTGCACTGTTTAAGGACAACTTGTTTTTCATAAGTCTGTGAGGAACTAGTTAATGTTGTTTTTTTTCATTTAAAGCATATGGGTATAATATAATCCGTCCTTCTTCTCGTTCTACTTTTTCTTGTTGTTGTTGTTGTTGTTGTTGTTGTTCTTCTTCTTCTTCTTCTTCTTCTTCTTCTTCTTCTTCTTCTTCTTCTCTTTCTTTTTTGTCTTCGTCTTCTTCATCTTCTTCTTCTGGGCTAATGCGTAGGTCAGACATCTGCGAAGTCGTAGCCACGAGACCCACTTCTTCAGTTCTCTCATCTTACTTGTTAATTCATTTATCCATCAGCTTAAAATCATGCGTAGTGTGGTCTCAAAACTTAGTTGATGTGGTGTAGCGTATATTGACTAGTCCGCACGCAGTGACGCCTCCTTGATGAAACTGAAATTGAAACTGAAACCTCTTCTTCTTCTTCATCTTCATCTCTCTTCTTCATCTCCATCTTCCTCTCATCTTCTTCTTCTTTCTCTTCTTCTTCTTCTTCTTCTTCTCCTCCTCTCTCCTCCTCCTCCTCCTCCTCCTCCTCCTCCTCTCCTCCTCCTCCTCCTCCTTCTCTCTCTCTTCTTCTCTCTTCTCCTCCTCTTCTTCTTCTTCTTCTTCTTCTTCTCCCCTTTTAGTTAACTGTTAACAATAGTCTTCTTCTTCTCTTTTAATCTTCATGTTCCTGACGTCTCTCCTCTAGTCAACTTCTTTTTCATTTGGCACATGTTTTTCAAAATAACCTTCCTCTTAGCCGTTCTATTCCTATCTGAGACATCGACATTTTGTGTGAGAACAGAGTTTACCTCACTACAAGCACAAAGCGCAAGAATCCCAAATTACCTGTAGTCAGACAGACCACACACACACACACACATACGCGCGCGCAAATGCATATAGACTTCAAGCTTCAATCGATTAAAAAAAATCCACTCACCTACACAAACATTAGTCCAAATTTTAAAAGCTCGCTTGAGCGTAAAAGAAAAAATAAATGTGTAGCAAAACGCAAAACTCATGACCACATGACATTCTGATAGTGTGTGTGTGTGTGTGTGTGTGTGTGTGTGTGTGTGTGTGTGTGTGTGTGTGTGTGTGTGTGTGCGTTGCGTGTGTGTGCGTGTGTGTGTGTGTGTGTGCGTGCTTGCGTGCGTGCGTGTGTGCGTGGTGTGCGTGTGTGTGTGTGTGTGTGTGTGTGTGTGTGTGTGTGTGTGTGTGTGTGTGTGTGTGTGTGTGTGTGTGTGTGAAAGGCTTGAAGAAGTGTGAAGTTTGTATAAGCATGTGGCTGTGCATGTGTGTGTATGTGAGTCTTAGAATGTGCACATATGCGTGGATCACACCGTATATATGCCCAGTGTGTTTAATGCCAACTTTGCAAAAGATGTGTCGCAGAGGACGAAATGTAACACCAAAATAAACACAACTGCAATTTCCTCGAAGATTATAGACTTCTGTCCAAGTGTAGTCTATTTCCTGAATCAAAGCAACACAAAGATCGTTTTTCTAGAGGCCAATCGTTCAGTGTGTAGAACTTTTCATTCTGTACAGTCTGGGAGACAGCATGTTATTTTTTTGGCGTATGTGAGCAATTCACAACTTACTGTGAAGTCCATGTACATGTACCGGCTGGTAGGTATGCTATAGCTCATGTCAAACGACTATCAGTGTGTGGCCCCCGAAACTGGATAATAATCCTTGACAGATGTGAACACAGGGGATTTGCAGTATGGCTGTTATCTACAAAAATAATTTGCAGAGACCATAAATTTGACGACATCTTTTTTCATTCGATCAAAAACTGTTTACGTATACTATCTATTAACAATTCTTTGGGTGAAATTGATGTCAACGAAAATGAATGTCATAAATATAATCATCCAGCATACCTGTGATGATCATGGATACTTAATCGTACCCAATCTTCTTAGAGAAACGTATACTACAGAACTGAAAGCACCCGCCGTAAGTGCCATTATGATCAGTATCAATCAGGTATATCAGCGTCATCACTGTGCTGGTGACTGGCTGTTAAAACTGACGTACAGACAACCAGTCAGATGGAACAGATTGTCTCACATGTCTGCATAGACTGCTGCTTCTCTCCAGCTTCTGTCTTTGTCACCTCAGTGTCTGCAGATGGCGTTTCATTACAAAAGACATGTTCATTCGTATCTGAAAATACATTTTGCCTTTATGTCTGTCAATGATCATCCCCAACCTCTGCCTGAAGGTTTGTTCAACTGCTCAGTAGGGCATTACTCTAAATTTGAAGGCCACCTGCATTGCAATCAGAAGCCAGAGTGTGAGGACGGCCGTGATGAAACAGGACACTGTCCTTTCAGCAGTCCTGAATGCCAGGGTCTGGTGGCTTCACGTCACAAATGTTTTAAAATGGTCATCATAGAGCAACCTACACCTTTGGCATTGCTGTCTTATCATTGCCAGGAAATTGGGGGCACGCTGGCTTCAATAAAATCGAAAGAGGAAAAGAGGGACTCTACGCGTATTCTGAACAAAATCTACAAATTGTCTCTGGGTTTAGGTTACATCTCAGGATGGAAACATGTACATTTCATGTACAGCAGATTTAGGATGTGGTCTGACAACACGTTGGTCTACCACATGAATCATTTGAGAGAAACGGTGCCGTATATTCCTGCTAGAACTGTAAAATCACTGAAGTTTGATTCGTTGTGTTTTTGTCAGTCTTCTATCAGAATTCATAAAGTAATTTCTCCAAATGCTCTGTGTGAAATAAAACTGCAGTCCGTCCGTCCCTCAGGAGTTGCACTGGCTCCCTTCCACTCCTTTCAACTCATCAACAAACAAACACTGCAGAGGTTATTCGTTTGTCCAAACAATCACATTTCACATACGTTTTTGTCTTGTCATCACAACGCCTGTGGGGAATCGAGATATTCTCTCTTTTGCAAATATCTCAATGTAACTGAAGATCATATTGTTAATACTGATGTTAATTCGGAAACAACATTAACCAGCTACGCCATGTTTAAATGTGATGGAGACATCATCCCAATACAATACACACTGGTGTGTGACTTCTATCAGGACTGTGCAGACAACAGTGATGAGTTATTTTGTAGCCATGTAAGGCATGATGGATTTACGTGCTTTAATAGCCAGCATGTATTAACAAGCCAACGATGTAACGAGTACTCAGACTGTGTGGACGATTCAGATGAGATGAACTGTCCTGGGGACGAGATGAATCTAGGTCACAACAGCGTTCAGGTCAATGATGACTGCAAAACTCGTCGTCTTTACATTACTCTGGACGGCACCGGATATTTTACCTATCATGTCATGGACACTGACTATTTTTGTCCTAGCAGCCATTACCACTGCACAACTGGTTCACTACTCTGTCTTCCTGTCTATACTCGATGTAACGGATTTTCTGATTGTGTTTATGGAGAGAGGATGAACAAAATGTGAAACACCAACTTGTGCTGGCTTCTACCAGTGTCGGACTTCTAAAGTCTGTGTGCATGGAGATCATCTTTGTGACGGCTGGGGTCAGTGTCCTCAGCGAGATGATGAACTTCTGTGTGATTTTATCTGTCCTGAAGATTGTCTGTGTCAAGGTTATGCCTTCGTGTGTAGTAATGTTTTTCCTGTTGCATCCTTCCCACAGCTTCGGTATGTGGATGCTGCAGGCTCCGGAATGTTGTTGAGTGAGTTCATCAGCAATTCATATCTTGTTTTTCTCAATCTATCACACTGTTCGCTCGCTAACATCTCGGATGTTAACTTTCCTAACCTACTAACCATTGATCTCTCCAACAATCGCATACAGACTCTGAATATAACAGATTTACTTAATTTTCCAAAGTTTAGAGAATATACTGCTAAGACACGACCCTATGAGTCAAATAAACAATCGTTTCTTGAAGAGAATCCATTACAAATTGAGACAGGTGGATTTTTCGCAAACGCAAATTGAAGCAGTAGGTGATCTATTATATGTATATATTCCTCGTTTAAAGTATCTGAATCTATCTTTTTCTGCCATCAAAACCATTGGATCTATGGGATTCAAAAATATCCCACAGCTGACTGAACTGGATATAAGAGGGAATCCCGTGATAAGCTTTCCTTTCGACTTGTGGTCAAGATCCAGTCACTTAAACAGAATATTTTCATCAAACTACAGACTATGCTGTGGACACCCTGCTTCCTGTCCACTCCAGTCAATGAACATGTGTGACCCCCCAGACCGCACTCCCTTCATGTACAACACTTGTGCCAAATGAACTGTACAGTATTTTCTTCTGGTTGTTTAGCACAGTTGCCATTCTGGGAAACTTGCTTTGCGTTTTCATTGTTCCTGTAACCAAGAGCATGTTAAGAAGCAGCTTTTTGATGTCGATGACTCATCTCCAGTTTTCTAATATCGGTATGGGAATTCATGTCAGCATTACTGTAGCAGCAGACAAGGTGTTTCAAGATAAATACATCCAAAATGAGAATGCGTGGACAAATAGTGCGGTTTGCAAAGTGGCTGGTTTTCTGTCCTTTCTGTCCAGTGAAGTGTCGATTTGGATCATTTGGTTCATCGTTGTGGATCACTTGTTGGCACTTTGGTTCCTGAAACGTTCGTGGAAAGATAGTATGAAATGTTCATCCATAGTTTGTACATTAATCTGGATCCTTGGAACCTTGTTGGCAATGGTACCCTTTCTTCCGGGACTGTCGCACTGGGGACTTCGTGGTCAGTCTGGTCTTTGTCGTATGGCTTTGTTTTGATCAAATTTACTCCAGCCAAGCATTTCGGTGGTTTACAGTCTGTATAGTGATGAACTTTACCTTGTGTTCAATGATTGTGGCGAGTCAAGTTCTCATCTCCAAAGTAACGCCAAAGTACAGAATACAACTTGATCAAGCAAAGAGACCGTACCATGCATCAGTTCAGCTGGTAGGAAAAATAGTAGTAACGAATGTTGTTTGCTGGTTTTCATTCGGACCAGTTACAGTAATGGCTTCAAACGGTGTGTCTCCATTTACGCAAATTCATGATGCCCTGACTGTGTTTATGTTACCTCTTAACTCTGCTCTCAATCCAGTTCTGTACTTGTGGAATGTGGCCAGAGAACGACGGGGTCAAGCGACAGAAAGAAAACTGTTACACTTGTTGAGATCACGACTTGCACAGTCAGGAGTCAAGAAAAATGTGAAAAGCCACGATTTTGAAATTGGGAACAGATTTAATTCATTATCTTGTTCCAACGTACATTGATTTCATTGGGATCGAATGAACGGTTGTTGATTTACAGACAATTAAACAGAGGATGGGTCGAAATCAAAGTTCGCAAAATCTGTTCAGTTCACAAAATCATTTCAATGGGTGTGTGGCCCCGCCATTGGCGAGACATTCCACGCAGCGACTCCTCATCGAGTTGACCAGTGTTCTGATGACCCTCTGAGGGATTCTCTGCCATGCCATTCCAGTTGCAGCATTTGGAAGAGATCCTGGCGGTCTCTGGGAGGTGGATGGTTCTCCTTCACACGTCTCCCCAACTCATCCCACATATGCTCGATGGGATTGAGGTCGG
>JADBJO010028701.1:0-2500 GCA_016801955.1 Conus betulinus | reverse complement strand
CCCTACATGTTTGCTCGATCAGGGTGAACAAACAGAACAACATGTCTTACGTTCATGCAAAGCAGCGTTAGAAACACTACGCCCAACAGAAGCTTCAGCGACGAGTTTCTAAACTACAGGGATCCCAGATCATGGTCTGGAGCAGCTGTAATATCAAGAATATTCAGCGAATTTACTACATGAAATGTGTGTCTAGATGTTCACAGCAGCCCTTTCACGTGCGAAAACCTCCTACAGACCACCAGGAAGAGTGGCGTGAGATTGGGTGTAATTTTCTACTCAAATTCATGAAAACAATAATTCTGATTGAACTGCTTGTCTATAAAGCAGAGAGAAGCAAGCTGTCATCTTTCAGACTGAGAAGTGTGCTACTCTGGCAATCAGCCTGAAAGAGTTTGGCTTCCAAGCCAAAGTCCTCGCCATGGAGGTTAAAGCAAAGGGAGTTGTAGGCTCATCAGCCTAGGATCTCGCAGAACAGCTCACGATTCCTTAAGAAAAGAGTCCAGCAATGACAGAGGCAGCTGAAAAGAATTCCCACTGGATTTGGTTGAGAGAGAGAGAGAGAGAGAGTAAAAGTGAACTCTATAAAGGTTGAATTTTATATTGAAGGGCAGGAGTCCAATGATGTCCGTCTAGAAAAAGGCAACGCATTCAGACGTTCAATTATCCAGTAGGTGTGGGTTCGAATCGCGGCAGCACCAAGGAAAATAACCCTGAGACCAGAAGGGCATTTATGAGTCATGACCTAGACGTGCCTGGCCCTTTCAGAATGTAAGGAGTTCACGGCCGAAACATTTGCCTGGAGAGGAGAGTGAGGGGTAGTCTTCTCTGAAGACCTCCTTCTGTCAAGCTCTCCCCTACAGTTTCTTCCCATGTTGTGCAATATTCTATTCTCGCAGGGCACATCTAAGCAGCCTGTAGACTGAGAATTAGCTGGTTACCCTGCTCTCCAGTACAGTTTTACACTCGTTTATCACCCTGAAGTGGTGTAGAATTTTAGATTCAAAACCAACAATGAACAGTTCTGCTTCTGATATTCTTCTGCGTACACTGGCTTTAGATAAACAAATGAAGATACATTTGGTACGTTCTCTAACGGTGATGAACCCGATACCCCAAAACTGAACTTCTTGGTTTGGCTTCCGAATTCTGGGTGTCTAGTGTGATCCAACCTCAAGCTAAGTCTCACCAGACGGTCTGAAAATACTCAGACCCCCCCCCCCCCCCCCCCCCCCCCCCCCTGTCAAACACGACTTCCACAAGGAACAAAAGGCACGCTTTCACCATGGGACGTGTTTAACCAGTCAGATCTTGTAAGCTCAAACTCTTGTCCCGAGCGTGTCAGCTGATTGTAGATTTGATGGGGGGAGGAACAAACCTTTCCATCACACCATATCATTTTCAACAGGTAGATGTTAAAGAGGTATTACATCTGGAAGACAACATCTTTAACTGACCTGTTTTATTCAACCTCTGTCAGTTTTTTTAATATCTATGTGGTAAAAATGGTATTCATTTCGGATAAACAGGGGAATCACATCAGATCTCAATTACAGAACTTTTAGATCACTCTTGTCAGTGTTGACATTTGGCTTCCATTTTTCCAAATATAAAATAATGATGTTGAGCATGTGGCTCTCTGTAATTTCACAACATTGCCAATGTAAAAAAATCTTCATATTACGTTGACTTTAGATAGAATCTTGTCAGAACATTTCACAAGATAATGTTGTTGTTGTCAGTCTCGTTTTAATGGTCTTTACAGATAATGCAGTTTTGTTTATCCGACGTGTTTACAGCTTGATCTTCCTCTTGATTTTCAGAACTTAACTTTCACTCTCACCTATGTTCAACTGATTCAATTGTGCATCCAAAACAATAGTATAGCGGGGGTTCTATGTTGTAGAATTAAGCAGAATTGTGCACTTCGTGCAACACGCACAATACTTTGGCATATTGTTCTTTACTATGTTATAATTGATTTAAGATTTGAAGCCACTTCAAAATCGTTTTTTATTTTGAGAAATAAATTTTAAAAAAAGATGAGCCAAAATTGCAGACGATTTTCTAGTGCGAGGTGCCCGCAGTGAATATTATCAAGCAAAATTAATGTAAGCTAAAATTATTTTCTAATGATAACACGTTGGACAATGATATATCGCACTTCTTTAATTTTTCATGACTTTGTAGACCCGCAGCGGGAAAGTCAAAATGGCCGCTTCCCGATCGCGTGTCCGTAATTTGCCAGTGAAAACTTCGTCTTTAGAGGTGAATTATGGATTTACAGCACTTCAGATAGCCTTGAAATGTCATTCTATCATTTACTTGTTTTCTGATGCGAACTAATACCATCCTTTACCTTACTCTTTAAATAAATTGCCTATCGTATGTGTGTTTACAGGTGCGTATGCGTAGCCGCGTGCACACGTGTGTGTGTGTGTGTGTGTGTGTGTGTGTGTGTGTAATGGGAAAAAAGGAAATTCAGTGGCCAGTCCCATTT
>JADBJO010028700.1:7500-19839 GCA_016801955.1 Conus betulinus | reverse complement strand
AGATCTGACGGGGTGTGTGTGACTGTGTTGGTGGGTGCGACCCGTTGGGTGAGAGGCCGAGGGGAGAGAGACAGTGACAGAGAGAGGAGCAGTGAGGAAAAATAAGGAGGGTAGGGTAAAAGTACCACTTGTTTCTCTGGAATGTGTATTTTGTGCCAGCGCTTGCTCAAGGTTTGTCAAATACTCATCATCACATGGAAACACCTGTTGTGAATCGTACACCAGTGAGGGTGACTGAAACAGCCATCAGTTTGTTATTTTTGGTTTTTTTTTTTCTTCTTTAACTGTGCATACAGTTATTTGAAAGAAACAGAAATTAATGAAACATGTGCATGTGTTTGTTTTGTTTGTTTTCTCTCCTTTCTTGACTGGTTTCTTTTACATTAATTTACCTTGATTTCAGGATCCTAAATATCTCCACAAATTCTTGCGCATGAGCGGCCAACCGTGTGAGATCGCTACACATGGTTGGCCTTCATCCAAAAAACAAGACACCACTTACAAAATGAGCATGTGCACCTGAAGAACGTCTTGCTGTCACTCTTCGATTTCTTGCACAAGGTTGGATACAGATAAATATGGTGTTTTTTGCCGTAAGGAAGATTGGAAGCCAAAAATTGTGGATTATGAAAGAATTGAATAGCTTTTTTTGCAGACTTATCTGTATGTATGGAAAAAAGCCTGAAAAACTATGAAAACCATTTCCTCAAAAGTTTTTTTCGACATTTTTTCTACATTCAGCGTTTTGACCCCTTAGTTTTGCGGTACATGTTGTAAAAGAGCTCTACAGACTTGAAAATTGGCGGTGGATATATGTAAACGATAGTTGATAAACACAATAACGGCATCAGAAAATAGGTATCTGTCTTATTTTCTGTGGTGTGAATTTCTGTTTGTGGCTAGTATAATGTAATTTAGCCAGTAAAAAAACTTAAATTTTGTTTTCTGAAGCAACCAGTGAAGCTGAAGTCTTGAAATTTTGCAGATCAAACTTCTGTTACATGTTCTAAAAATGTGCAATGTTTCATGTGTATATGTCATGGTTCCTGAGAAGCAAAAAATGACCAAAAATGAATTAACCATGCCACTTACTCGCCTGCTGATGTTGAAATATATGTTAAGATTTTCTCTTTTTTTTTTCGGAAGAGTGCTGTTTTTATGGAAGATTTTTTATTCCACATCATAGTCAGTTTAAATAGAAAAGTTTGTATTTAGAAGAAAACTGCAGTGTAAAATAATTTTTAAGATGATTTAAATTCAAATCAGAAGTCCATTTTAATGTGCCTACTTTGAGCTGACACATGTCATTTAATAAAACGAGATTTACATGGCAAGCAACAAGATTCTTATGTGACAATGCAAAAGAAGTCTGTGTCTAAAAATGAGAGCAATTAGAATGAATAGGTGATTTTCACTTAGCTCAGCTATGAACCAGTACTGTGCATAAACTTTTGATCAAAGACCTCCATTTCGTTAACCAATTAATCTTGTTTTTATTGACAGGTGGGGCCGCATATGCATCAATGTTTTTCCTTTTCCGCATCCCAGTGTCAACTCTGGCATATTCTCATTCCTGAGACATGTGAGGCTATTTGGGAAGTTTTGCAGAACAGATACCTGAAGGTAAGACTTTATTTGCATTTTGATTTTGGACAGCCAGAAGAACATCATTTTGTTTAACACTTTACAAATGACAGTTATTTATACTGGTTCAACTGGGCAAATGGGAAACAAGAATAATGCCTTCTTGTCATCAAGCCAGTCCTTTGCACACAATTTAAAAGCTGAAAGCATACTGTCTTGACATATTTCATCAGAGGGGAAAGAACAAACACATTCACTCATCCATGAAACATTTTTGTGGTGCAAATGATTTATTGTTGAAATGCAAGCCATCCATTCCAATCAAACAACATTAATTACATGTTCATATGTATATATATACATGGCAGAAGAAAGAACACTTTAAACATAACAAGGAGTTCCGGAAGGACTTTGTAAAACGCCATAAAAATACAGCCAAGAACAACATACTGAGTACAACTTGGGCTAAAAAAAAAAAAGTAACAAGTCTCCACCTAATGAATGGTGGTCAGTTATAGTGATTTTCAGAAAAAGAGGTATGTCTTTCATCAGAAGGAAAGAACAAACACATAAACTCATCCATGAACATTTTTGTGGTGCAAATGATTAATTGTTGAAATGCAAGGCATCCATTCCAATCAAACAAACATTATATATACATATGTATATATACAACATACATATATATATATATATATACTACATATATATATATATATATATATATATATATATATATTATATATATATAGACAGAAGAAAGAACACTTTAAACATAACAAGGAGTCCATGAAGGACTTTGCAAAATGCCAAAAAAAATACACCCAGGAACACATGATACTGACCACAACTTGGTAAAAACCAAAGAAAAAGAAAATATGTCTTCAAAAAAGTACATTTTTATGTAGTGGTTACAAATAACTTTAAATTTTCTTTGTATTTTGTTTTTATGATGTAAACTTTGCAACAACAACACAACAACAAAGTACAAGTTAATCGTCCATTTCCTCCATGCATGCCCCTGGAAGATCATGCACTCTATCTCATGCTTGAGTTGCATTTTCTTTTTTTGATTTTTGATATGTCCCCAGTTTTTCAACAATGTCCATTGCGAAATGAAAATCTGGGCTTTCCTGCTGTTTCCGACTTTCTTGCATACAACCGAACAAACTCATGGCTGAGTCATAAAATTCATTTTTCTCAACTTCCTTGTTGGCAGGATCAGCTTGTTTTTTTGTACGGCTGCCCAAAACAACTTTAGGCCTTTTTAATGGAGGGGGCGAGGGTGTGGAAGCTTCTTCACACATATCAAGTCAATGTCACTGTTTTGACTACCCGCTTGAGGGTACTCAAGATGCACTGGGGTGCATGCCTCGATGTGGTGGGTGTAGGGGCACATGAAGATGAAGTACCAGGAGTGTCTGTGCCAGAGGTGCTGCAGCTACTGGACAGGTTGGAGCCTCTGGACGGGGACACACGTCTGGTCAGCTCCGCAAATCAGGAACTGAATCCATCTGCAAACAAAGACACAAAATATGATTAACAAATGACTATTTTTCTGGTTTCAGATGCCTGAAACAGAAGACGAATGGCAACGTATACAAAACAAATTCATCCAAAAGTGGAATTTTCCTCAATGCCTGGGAGCAATGGATGGAAAGCACATCCGGATCCAGGCCCCACAGAAAGCTGGCTCATCATTTTCAACTATCAAGGTTTTCACAGCATTGTCCTCTTTGCACTTGTCGATGCAAACTACAAAATTTCTCTATTACGAAGTGGGAGCACCTGGAAGAGTTGGGGATGCCACCATATGGAATGCATCAAAACTCAAGAGAAATGTTGAAGGGCAGCGTATACGTGCCCATCAGAAGTACATCTACCAGGAACAAACGTCAGCATACCCAGTCTCATTGTGGCTGATTCAGCATTTGCTCTGTCACCAACCCTCATGAAGCCATATCCAGACCGAGGTATGACCACAGCAAAAAAGTGTCCAAATTAACCGCTTGAGCAGAGCAAGACGCGTAGCTGAGAATGCTTTTGGAATTCTGGCTTGCCGGGTTTGGTGTGTTTCAACAAGCTATGAAGCAAAATCCAAAGCAAGTCAAGAAGATTGTACTTGCCTGTCTCGCACTACACAACTTCCTGCGAGAAGCACAAGATCAACAGTACTGCGGTTTGGAAGCAGTTGACCATGAACAAGGGCCAAACCCATGATATTGTGCTCGGCCTGTGGCGTGCAAACCAAAATGCAAACTTGCTTGGGTTGCAGGCAGGACAAGGGGGTGCTCACGCACAGTATGCGAATGGGACACAGGTTAGGGATGCCCTCACTGAGTACTTTATGAGGGAAGGTGCTGTGCCTTGGCAAAATGCTCGAGTAACTGTGTAGGAACTTGTGCTGAAAGATTTTTTGTGATTGTTTTTTGGAAGTCCTTGTTTTCTGGTACAGTTTTTTTTATTGTTGTTGTTTACAAGTTGTATGTATAATTTTGTGTGTGCACTGCAAAGAGACAAAGTGATATGCGAAGAGGCTTAACAGTGCCCAGGTCTTGTATGCTGCTTTATTACATGAAACAGTTTTGTCTGGTAGCAGACATAAATGTTATGAGATCTTCAGTATGCAAATTCAAAGCGCTCCATGAATAATATTTCTTGGAAAGTCAGTTATGATGATGTTTTTCCATTGACAACGTGTCTTTGTCAACAGCTAGTCACAGTTAATGCTGATGTTGGGAAAGTGAACAAACCAAATGTTTACAAGAATCTTTTGTGATCCTACTTTTGTACCATACCAGTATTATGGCTCCTTTTTGATGTGTAATAACTAGTCATTTTTTTGTCATAAATATGAACCTTGTCTCAGACTGCTTGATATTATAATTTGTGGCATGACAATTTGACTAATTGTTTGACTAAATGTACATGTATTATTATTGTTATTGTTGTTACTGTCAAACTATCAGCACATGAGCAGTTTGTTGAGTATGTCCAACAGTGAGGCCATAACAACACTGTCAGATGGATTCTGGCTAAGGTGTCTACATGATCATTGTGACTTATTTATCTTGTTTTATCTTGTTCTATAGGCCTGTATGTGTAAAATATAGTAATGACAAAAGAAGTGTATTCAAAGGAAAAGTATGTCCCTTTTTTTAATCACTGTTATTTTTTGCATTGTTGGGAAATCCTTGGGTATGTGTTCAATTATCAGATAGGAATGCCATATCACTGTAACAAGGCCAATGTGGGTCCTACAATGGGTATCATTACATGCAATGCACCCTCAACAACATAGAAAAATTATCAGAGGATGCAGTTACTGTCTTTGTTCCTCCAACTGAGCAATAAAGAACAAATCAACATGTCCACGGTTGGCTAATGCTGATGTTTGGGAAAGTGAACAAAATCAATTGTTTACAAGAATCTTTTGTGATCCTACATTTGTACCATAACAGTATTAAACTATTATGGCTCCTTTTTGATGTCTAATAACCAGTCATCATTTTTTATCATAAATATTAACCTTGTGTCAGACTACTTGATACTATAATTTGTGGCATGACAATTTGACTAAATGTTTGCTTCTTTACTTGTCTTTGTACATTCAGATAAATAAATAGAAAGAACAACTACAAAAACAACCAAACAAAAATTTGCCACATGTTTCTTATGCATTTCCATTTGTTAACCAGTAATCTGTTTTAAAACATGTTTGTCATCAAGTGTTAAAATGACATTTAAATTTGGAACCAGTAATATGTTTTAAAACATGTTTGTCATCAAGTGTTAAAACGACACTTAAATTTGCAACATTCTCTTGGTTTTACATTTTCATTTTCTGTTTTCTGTCCACCATGCACAGTCTTCACTTAATACTCGCCTCTTTCGTAACTTACAATTAGGCATGTGTGCACGCGCATAGAGCTTTAAGGTTATGCACTGTGTAAATCTTCTGTTCATCATCATCATCATCATCATATCATCATCACCACCACCACTAAAGCACTATCATGATCATCCTTTCGTTTGTGTGGTCATATCACAGGGTGCATGCATTTTGCTGATTTTCTGTTTACATCTTCTAATTATGTTAGCGCTCTGAGCTTATCAGAGAGAGCGGGCGCCCAAAATGTACATGTTATTGTTATTGTTGTTACTGTCAAACTGTCTCTATTCATTTTGATCAAATAACCTGTAATTCCTGTCAGCACATGAGCAGTTTGTTGAGCATGTCCAACAGTGAGGCCATAACAACTGTCAGATGGATTCTGGCTAAGGTGTCTACATGATCAATGTGACTTATTTATCTTGTTTTAATCTGTTTTATTATGGGCCTGTATCGTGTAAAACATAGTAATGACAATAGAACTGTACTCAAAGGAAAAAGCATGTCCATTTTTTTAATGACTGATTGTTATTTTTGCATTGTTGGGAAATCCTTGGGTATGTGTTAACTATCACATAGAAATGCCATATCACTGTAACAAGGCCAATGTGGGTCCTACAATGGGTATCATTACATGAAATGCACCCTCAACAACACAGAAAATTATCAGAGGATGCAGTTAGTTACTGTCTTTTTTCCTCCAACTGAGCAATAAAGTACAAATCAACATGTCCAATGGTTGTTAGGTTGGACATAATATTATCATCTCATATGAAACTTCATCTTACAACTGCACAGATGCTATTTCTTTTAGAATGTAATTTAACTGTAATATTCAGTCTTGTTTCCACTGATACAATTATGCTGTATAAGAGAGATTTTAATAGGAATATTGATATAAAGTTGAATGTTCAGCATAACAACTGTCGGATGGTTGTTATGACGCCTTATCGCATTACTAGCAGAACATCGGTGCATGAGTTATCCTTGTATGTATATTTTCATGACCCTTGAACATCTGTCTTCCTTTGGACAAAATTGCTGTTAATAAGAACTTTTTTGAAAAATCCACATTTGTCGGCTTTTTTTTGGACAACCTTTTGCCAACTACTCATACATGTGACAAAGGTTGTATTGTTGTTGTTATTTTCTGTTCATTTTGTTTCCATCTTGAAAAAAGAGCAGTAATTTGAAAGTAGTTCAGTTTGTCAAGTAACTCATTTGTGTTGTCTATTCATCAGCTCAGGGATTTAAGTTTTGTGCACATTATTTGTCATCTTTGCACGATTAAAGCATATGTGATCAGAAATCAGTGTTTGCGATTTTGGAATGATAACAGTGTGTTTGAGAAAGGGAAAAGAAAAGTGATTTTTCTTATTGCTGGTTTTTTGTTTCATAAGGTAATTAAGCATGCTATGTATCTGCATTACCAGCAGATAACATCACAAGCATGAAAAGAATTCTCTATCATGTAAAAGCATGAAGGTTGCAAGGCAGGACTTGAACCAAATGCCAGAAAAAGTGAAGTCAGGCATGTAGGGAGAGAGGGTGAAGAATACCCAAAGATTCAAATAAACAAAACATACTTGGAATATGTCCAAGATTTCAAGTATCTTTGAAATCGCCATCACATGTCCCAACTGTGAGACTTGGAAAAGATTTGTGACTTTGAAAACAGCTCCCACCGTCAACATCGGCAAAGGAAAAGGAAAAGGATGATGAATGTATTGTGTCTGCCTCTAGTGTCATGTGTTAGTGATAACCCTTTCCTGCCATGCTCACATCAACTTTACAGTAGTTCACACACTTTTCAATATCATCAATATAATTTTTTCCCCTGACATATGACCCTTCAATGTGAATAGTAGAAAATAAATAATGAAATATGAATTCTGCACAAAATGTGTGAAATCCTTGCCACCTGAAAGAATACTGTACCTAGTTTCATTTCATGAAACATCTTAAAATAAGATTTTTTCTGGCAAGTAACATGTATCAGTGAGTTTTAAAGGAATTCGATTTGTGAATAATTCAACAAACCTTAGTTACTAACGTGTGCTGATCACCAATTTACTAAAGAAGTAGGGTTTCTTTCAATTTATACCTCTATCACATCGTGACTCGGTCTGTTACACATTTCATCACTACAAAGCTTGTTAATGATTATTTCAATATTTATGCATGGTGTATTCACAAGACACTGAAATAAAACTGACGAACATCCCCTTCTCTAGTTACATCACTCTCACTTCTCCTCCAACATTTTAGTTGTTTATAAATATAACTGAAGAGAAACTGGAATACTTACATCAACTGAATCTGCATCACCGGGGCACTGACTCCCAGTTACTGAACTGCCGTCATATTGCGTGGACCCAAAGAAGCCATGAATGCGTTCGAAAAACTCCCATGGCACTTCTTTTTTCCCTCCGGGCATTCCTGTGCTCCTTGCCATGCCCTTTCGTACCTTCCGGTAGTATGTTTTCAGGCTAGTAATTTTTCTCTCAACAGCAACTGGGAAAAAAATCAGTTAACCATATTTACAAAATACAGACATGTAGTAATACCGGGACAGCTAAATATGTTCCCCCCATTTTCAGCCCCACAAATATGCTTTTTTATTATCAGCAGTTTAATGCTTACTACATACCTGTATAGCAGCCATTACACAAATAATAAAACTACAAATATTTTGATTTAAGACAAATCCAAGCAAATGTTAACAAAAGAAATCTAACTATCCAGATGTAAAAAAATTCCACTTCACTGTCACAACACAGCAGACTCCTTCGTGCACATTTTTGTACGGGACTTACAGATTTTAAAGCTCTCCCCAGACTGATGCCAGTAACCCATAATTTACACCTGGATGGAGTGAGGAAAGTGCCTTTCGGAAAATGTAACACTGCGACCTGATCTGGTTTCCAGTTTGCACACTCGCATTCACAAATCATTTGGCAGATTACAAGCCAGTGCCATCTGAATAACAGCTGCCCATGCTACTTTTGGATGAACATTACAGTCTGAGAGTGAGAAGCTACTTCTTGCAGTTACATCTCTGTTGCACATGACCATGTTCAATATATCTATATGGGTCTGGTTGCACCTCATGCATGCTGTCATCATGCAGTTACATACACCCACCTGAGCCCTTCAGTTTGGAAGAAAATGGGGCTATAGGTCCCCATGACTCTTTTGAATACGAATTATACAGGGTCATTAACAACTTAATTTCAGAATGATGTGGTAGTACATGTTGCCACACACACACACACACACATTTCATGTCTCTGACTGCAATACTAAAACTGCACAAGCATGAAAAGTAGCTGTTCACATTATGAATACAATAAACAAAGGATAATACATAAATAGTTAGGAAACATGAGATGCAAACCTGTTCATTAAAAAAAATGCTGATCATCAGGTGACCACATGTGACAAAAAGTACTGGATTTCCAAGTACTCACACCAGTAACTAAAACTGATACAGCATAAAAAACATATAACTGAAAATTAAAGAGGTAATTTCATTTGAAAATCGGTGTGTGTGTGTGTGTGTGTGTGTGTGTGTGTGTGTACACGTGCGTTTGGCGCCAACGAAGATGAAAAAAAAGACACTTCTCTACTTACCAACTGTCCAGTTCTGGCCAAAAGCCTCGCTGATCGCAGACAATGCCCGTTGCCGGGCACCTCTGTCTTTGTACTTGGGATCTCGACAATCCCATAAACAGGGATATTGTTCCCATAAATCGATAAATAGACTTGTGTCTTGCTTACTCAAAGCGATCGGCGTGGTGTCAGCCATCTTGCCGCAATAGAAAGACAGAAATGAATCTTCTTCCGCAAAAGAGTTCGACCAATCAAATTCGAGAAACACGCAAGTTCCCAGAACACGGCTTGAGAACCTAAAAACTGTTCGGCAACACGGTTTGCGAACCTCTCGAAGCAGGGTTTTTTCGAACATGTGTTTCGTGCGGTTCAGATGCAAACTTGTTCGGAGTCTTCTGAAACCTAGTTTGCAAACTGATTGTTCGCCGGTTAAGAAGCCGCTTAAGACTAACAGTGTCGCGACAACAACTGGTTTGAACAAAAGAGTGTGAAAGTTTATCTCACTTACTCTGATCCAGTCTGAGGTTCGCTGATCACCCAGAAACTGTAAGTTGAAACAATGTTTCTAAATTTTGAGACAATGCCTCGATTGCATGTATGCCATATAGTTTAACAGTATAACTTTATGCCAACATTTGGTGATATCTATCTAGACAATGAATTAAATATTCTGTTGTGACAGTTTGCCACAACTTGGTTAAAAACTATCAAAATACTTGGCTAAGATTCTTTGTTAACAATCTGATTTATATTCTTTGTTACCCATCTGACTTTTGCCAGTATTTTTTTTCTGTCAAGATGATGACTGAATTATAGATTCTGATTGGAAAAGCAGTATGCCTGTAGTAGGTGCAAACTATTGATTTGTGAATCCTTTTCATTGTCAGAATGCTTTGAAGTGCGTTTACTGTGTCTCTAAGTCTACATCACATGTGCACTTGGGCTAAGAGTTATTTCCCCCAAAAAATGTTAGCATTGTATTCCTGTCTCCTACCCCGTGTTTCACTCAAACTCTGGATGAAACCAGAGATGGATAATTATGGCAGATATATTGATGTTAAGTCTAATTCTTTGTTGGCCGAGATCTCCCCACATTTACTGAAAGTCAGAGGGCAAGTGTGAGAACTTGGTAAACCAGACTCTCAGCTACTTAATTACAGACCAGGCTCTGTTTTTTAGACCTGGGTTCATACCCACCCTGGACATGCCTGGTAGCACAAACACCACAGCCCAGCACATGAGCAGTAGTCTATATAGAAGTGGATCAGTCACCAACAACTCGAGAGAAACGAGTTATCCTTTCCAACATCAGGTAAGTTCTAATGTTCCAAGTGGACTCCAAATCAACTCATCCAGAACTTTCCCTCTCTTAATGATGATCAGCGGGAACCAAACCTCAGCTTGAACTGACTTTGTAAACTTGATTTGAATATCTCACCCTAGTATAAACAAGTGAAGTTGATGTGTGAAAGTGCACTTGTGTCAGTTCTTTTGGTTAATTCAGTACTGAATGAACTTATCTCTAAAACTGTCTCTTGGGGCTACAAGTACTTTGAAGGTTTTACAAGCCTAAGGAAAATTATCCCTGAGCCACTCTTGAGTGGTTTTTAAGTCCCATGAAAAAAAAAAAAAATTTTTCAATGACTAGTACCAGAAAGTATCTCCTTCCATTACTAGTAAGAGAGAGGGTGGAGGTGAAATTTTAATGTTACTCTAATAGAGAAAAACATTCCCCAAGTCCTTCTCCTACATGACCCACTCCCAACTCACGTCACACCTGTTCCAACAATACTGTCAACCTTTCATTCACTGATCATCCGTACTCCTTTTCACCTACTGTTAAAATTATTAACATTACTATATTTTCCCTCCTCCAGTAGCACTGTTAGCTTTTACTCATGGACTCCTTTACCCTATTCCAACTATCACTATCACTATTACCGATATCAGTTTTATTATTATTGCTTTCATTAGTATAAGTACCACTGCCGTCATATCAGCATTATTAGCATCATCATCATAAAAAACAACTTTATTATCATTGTTACCTCAATCGGTATTAACATCACAATTATGATCATCACTACCAACACTATTATGCTCGCTATTGTTATATCGTTTTTATAATAATTATCATCAATATAACCGTTTTTACAACCTAACTGTTACAACTATCACATTCATTACTATGGTTAGTGTTATTATTATGTTTACAATATTTCTGGCATTCCAACCTACCACTTTTCCTGCCACCTGTATCATTTCTATCATTGCTATATGGTTACAATCATAATCATTCCTGCCACCTGTATCATTTTATAGTTACAATCATAATCATTCCTGCCACCTGTATCATTTCTATCATTGCTATATGGTTACAATCATAATCATTCCTGCCACCTGTATCATTTCTATCATTGCTATATATATGGTTACAACCATAATCATTATCAATACTATAATTAAACATATCACAACTATTAGATGCCACACTTTGCATAATATGTACCCTACTTCTCCTCTTTGTTCTCTGGTCTCCCCCTCCCTCCTCCTTTTTTCTTCCTTCCTTTCCTTATTATTATCATCAGTATTTGTATTATTACTGTTATTAACATTGCTATTATTGAGATTATTCCTTACTATATTACTTACCATTCCTTCTATTATTACATCCATTATTACTTTTACCATTACTATTCTCTTAATATTACTATCATATCATTGATACCAGTATATATATGTGTGTGTGTGTGTGTGTGTGTGTGTGTGTGTGTGTATTATAAGAGAAGAAAATATACAGATTATCTTAGGTTCTAATAACAATGCTTAAATGAATACAAAGCATACACATGCGCAGACAGAGACAGAGAGAGAGAGAGAGAGAGAGAGAGTGAATTACTGTTACTGTTAGTCAATCTTTAAAAATATACTTTCTGCTAAACGAAAGAGACAAACAATTGCAAAGCAAAGTACAACGTATCTGGACCTCTTGGTCTTCTTCATCATGTCAGACCAAAATTCAATACAATGAAAACGAACAGCGACCAATTGCTCGTCTCCTTAAAAACGGGGTGCAAAAAATGAATTATTTTGGTCACTTGACGATAGCGCCCCCCCCCCCCCCCCCCCCCCCCCCCCCCCCCGGACTACTATCATTCAGCTGTTATTTCACCACTGAAGAAAGTGTTATTAACCAGGAATCTGATGAAACATCTCTCCAAATCTATGCGGCACACTAATAACTCTCGTGG
>JADBJO010028699.1:7500-12500 GCA_016801955.1 Conus betulinus | reverse complement strand
AGAATCACCGCACAACAGGGCTGTTTACATCTTGCCCTCAAATCTGAAAGGGAAAAGGAAAATTACGAAACACAAACCAGCTGTAACAATTTCTGGTCGTAAAACACTGCAGTGCGGCAGATCAATACCACGATAATAGATAGATAAGAGACAGACAGACAGACAGACAGACAGACAGACAGACAGACAGACAGATAGATAGATAGATAGATAGATAGATAGATAGGTAGATAGATAGATAGATAGATAGATAGACGAACAGATAGACAGATAGAGATAGACAGATTGATAGATAAATAGATAGATAGTTAGACTGATTGCTAGATAGATAGATTGATGGATAGACAGACCGACAGATACAGATTTTGTTGTTGTTGTTGTTGTCGTTGCTGTTGTTGTTGTTGTTGTTGCCAACAGTCCATTCATTAGACCAAAAATATTCTGAATGGTTTCGATTCTTTGTTCGTAGAGCGTCATGTCTTCAATGTAACTGCAATGCCTGTTACTGACGTCAGGACCTCCCATCACTGTCTTCCATTGAGTTGGTGACAGCGTACGCTACAGTGTCTAGGGGACCGGAACGACCTACACATCTACATCAGTAAGGTCAGGTAATGTGGCTTATAGCCCAGCCGACCGCGAAGGGTCATATCAGGGCTGTCACCACTTTGAAGTCAACTCACAAGTCATCAAAAAAAAAAAAAAGTCACACATCTCTTTAAAATACACCTTGAAAAAAAAAAAAAAAAAACCGCACCAGAAACTTCGTTAAAAATCGTTCTTCCATAAGCTCTTAGATCTGATGAAAAATGTCCATCTCTTTCAGAAATTCAAAGATCACGTCAGGTGGGAGGGACATCTCTGAACAAGGTTTTCATGGAGTCTGTTGTAAAGTGTGTATGTCTCACATCGTGCAAGTCCCAACTCTAAAAGAATGACTCACTGTGCGTGGAACGAGACACAACTACGTGTTCTGATTGGACATAGCATTCTCCGTTTCCTAGGAACGGAATCAAGCCGGCAGCTGGTGAGAATTCCCCGTTGTGGAACCAGCTCAAAGACAGGATCTGTGGAGCCAAGTCATGGTTGAGGACAGTTGATGTCTCAGATGTTGTGATGAACCTCGTTGTGTGACAACTTAACAAGCGTCAGAAGTTGAATTCTTCACTGTATGCTGAATTCCTGTGGACTGGTGGAAGCTTCCACTGTCTTGTGTGGTCCATCAGCAGGGGGCCGGAATAGCTCAGCTGGTAGAGCGCCGGACTCGTAATCCAAAGGTGGCGGGTTCGAATCTCCGCCGGGCTGTTTCGGTATAGGGGGTATTTTCCCCTCGGAGTTAACATTAGTTCTGACTCCATTTCCCATACAGTCCTTCGAATGAGACTATAAATCGAGGTTCCGTGTGTGAACGCACGCATTAACATCTTGCACACACGTCAAATCCCATCACCAACTTTCGGAAGAGAAGGCCAGTTTGGCCGTAGGTATGGATGACAGGTTACACATAGCATGCACCTTCCCCGAAGATGGAGTATGGCTGCCTTAATAGCGGGATAAAAATCGGCCATACACACAAAACTCCACTGCCTTTGTTGGGTAGATGGGATTAATACTTGTCTGTCCATATAGGGAGTGTCCGCGGGAGTATCAGCCTGCATACGCAGAAGAAGAAGAAGAAGAAGACGTCCATCAGCAGGTCCATGGCAGGAACTCTAGGAACACCTACTGGCTGTGGTTGAAAGACGATGTGTGTGCTTGTCACCAGAGCCATCCTAGGAACTCCAGACCTTGCCAGGATGCCTGTCGTTGTGGTCTTTGTGGATCCATCGTCGTCATCCTACTATGACTTGTCAATTCCTCTACGTGAATTTATTTGCAAGCACTACTACTTTTTTCAGAGGATCTGAAAGGTGCAAGGACTGAGGGAAGCTGAAATCTGGCTTCAGAGCTGTCAATATCCAGCAGGTCTACCGTCTGTTGAAAATAGACGCAAAGCAGCGTTGAGTGTTGAAGAATGATCAAGTCTGCATTTGTGCAGACGGTTGTTCAGCAGAGGCGTTTGATGTCGAGTCTCTTATACAACCCCGTAACGGGTTCCAATTTGTTCCAGACTCGCTACTGCAGTCTACAATGTGTAGTTTGAACATCAGCAGGAAGTGCATGACGGAGAAATTCCATATGCAGAACTGGTAGCTGCATCAAGTAGAAAAGAAATTTTTTAAGATGAAAAAGAAGGTTATACCTAAAAAACAACAACAACAACAACAACAACATATAAACAAAGCTAGAGACTTTGCCTACCCTTGTCTGTGATCAACTCCGTGCGTAAGTAAACCATGGCTTATTGCACACCTTATATGCATGTACATGTTCAACGCTGTACTATTGTTCGAGTGAATTGTACATTTGAGAATTTCTCCCATTACATGTGATTTGAAGAGGACGGTAGGAGCAAGAGTGGATCTGTCTGGAACTGGGCCCACGCTCCTGGTGGCTTCGTCCGTTTACTTGTTAGGGCAGTGTGTTGATGGGAGAAAAGCTGTACCGCTTGTGCAGACCATGGAGAAATAAACAAGGAGTTAAGAGTCTTGTGCCTGCGCTGACCTCTTGCAGAAAATCGTGCAGCAAGCATGCTGAGCGGTGAACAGAGAGCTCAGAGAGATTTGCCGCCTGTAGAATGGGTAGTTGAACAGAGAGAGAGAGAGAGAGAGAGAGAGAGAGAGAGAGAGAGACCAGAGAGAGACAGAGAGAGAGAGAGAGAGCGCAGTCGACGGCGTCGTAGATACAGAGAGGCTCTGCTCCTAGGTTTGTTTGTTTTTGTTTTTTGTTTTTGTTTTGTTTTTCTGTTTTGTCAAAGACACAGGAACGGGTTGTATGATTGTAAACTGAAGGCCACGGCTGTCCAAGGTAAAGACGAAACCACCAGCTAAGCCAAATGAAGAAGATGAGAGAGAGAGGGGGGGGGGGGGGGGGGGGGGGGGGGAGGGGGGGGGGGGGGAGATAAATTTTCTTTAGAAGAAGAATTTTTCTTTCTATCTTTCTTTCTTTCTTTCTTTCTACGTACGCAGGCTGATACCCCTGCGGACACTGCCTGTATAGCCACTATACTCCTGTATACTCCATCTTCAGGGAAGGTGCATGCTATGTGTAACGTGTCATCCATACCAACGGCCAAACTGGCCTTCTCTTCCGAAAGTTGGTGATGGGATTTGACGTGTGTGCAAGATGTTGTGCGTGCGTTCACACACGGAACCTCGGTTTATAGTCTCATTCGAAGGACTGTATAGGGAATGGAGTCAGAACTAATGTTAACTCCGAGGGGAAAAAAATCCCCCTGTACCGAAATTCGAACCCGCAACCCAGGATCACGAGTCCGGCGCTCTCTACCAACTGAGCTATTCCGGCCCCAAGATAAAGAATGATATGATGATACTGAAGGACACATAGCTAGAATACATTTGCAGTACACAGACTTCCTGTGGAAATGGTGTTCCTATAGGGCCTGGTCGATGAATAACCCCCTCTCTATTGACTGTTATTTGCCATTGCAAGTGTAATCAGATCATTGGAAATTTAGCAAAAGGTTCTCTGGCAATTGGGTGCCAACGTGAAAAAAAAAAAAGTTTTTTAGTCTATAAAGACCCGTTGATGTAATTTTGGAAAATATTTTGCGGTTTTGTTTTGTTTTGTTTTTTGTTTTTTTTTTGAAAGAGTAGAAAGAATTTATGTGTAACAAGTGTAAAAAGTTTAGGTGTAAATTTAAAAGGGGAACTCTCTTTTGAGGACCTGTTGATGTAATTTTGAAAACTATCTTTAATTATTTTTCTTTTTGACAGAGTAGAAAAAAAATTGTAAATAAACAGCGTAAAAAGCTTAGTTGTTAATTAAAAAAGGAAACCCTCTTTTGTTGTGTATTATGGGTGTTTGTCGATCCTGCGTATGCGAAAGTCTGACAGAAAACACATTTCTGATAAAAGTGTCGTCTTCCCCCTCGCAAAACACATGTAAGAAAAATAAATACTTTAATATAAAAACCTCTGTCTGTCTGTCTGTCTGTCTCTCTCTCTTAAATAAAAACACTCTCTCTCTCTCTCTCTCTCTCTCTCTCTCTCTCTCTCTCTCTCTCTCTCTCTCTCTCCCTTAAATAAACAACATTCTTCTCTCTCTCTCTCTCTCTCTCTCTTGAATAAACGACATTCTTCTCTCTCTCTCTTAAATAAACAACATTCTTCTCTCTCTCTCGCCTCTCTCTCTCTCTCTCTCTCTCTCTCTCTCTCTCTCTCTCTCAAACACAACACACTCTCTCTCTCTCTCTCTCTCTCTCTCTCTCTCTCTCTCTCTCTCTCTCTCTCTCTCTCAACGCTACTCGTCTATAGCAAACATTGCACACATCCAATGACATTATGCAAAGCGCGAGCTGCTGACCCACTTCAAAGGTATGTGGTGAAAAAGACGTGAAACCATCCGAGGACAAACACATGACAAAGGTCACCGAGTTCCCCACACATACAGCACTTTGACGGTCACTCCAACCCTTTCACAACGAACGAAACGTCTGAGGAGTCGTTCTCTCGTTCTACTGTGCTGTGTCAACACATGCGCACAATTTCGTAAAAACAGGGGGGGGAGAGGGGGGGGGGGGGGGGGGGGGGGGGGCGAGGGGCCTGGGGAGGAAGGGGGGGATGAGGGGAGGGAGGCAAGGGGCCTGGGGGGAGGAGGGGGGGGAGGGTCAAGCGGGAAGGGGGGGGGGGGGCGAAAAAAAAAACGGAAGGTATGGCGGGAGAGAGAGGTGGGGGACGGCGGGTGTGTGTGTGTGTGTGTGTGTGTGTGGGGGGGGGGGGGGGGGGGGTCATGTTTTACTCCATTTCCTATCCAGATTTCGACACTGTCGCCATCTCTCAACGTGGATGAATGACTCTCGCTCGGTATGCAACAGCGTTTCTCGTTTTTTTTTATTCATTTATTTTGTTTCTTACTCCCCCCCCCCCCCCCCCATTCGC
>JADBJO010028698.1:0-19842 GCA_016801955.1 Conus betulinus | reverse complement strand
AGGACCTGGGACTTAAGCGTTGACAAGGATTAGCCTGTGATTTAGACGGTTGCTTGTTGATGTGGTGGTGGGGGTTGGGGGGAGGGGGTATAGGGGGATGATAATGGAAGACCCTGAGTGACTCTCAAGGGGATGTGGGTAGTGTTGGTGCTTTACTCCAGGATGTTGTTGACATAATGATTGGACTTTTAGTGTGTGTGAAATGACCATGCCAGATCTCCTCAAGACAGCCACCAAACAGAAGAGCCTGGAGAGGAACGACAGCTGTCTCATCACGTCCCCCCAACGACCCCAGCGGTCAGGGGATTGACTGACTTGAATGACTGAATGTGTATGCACGCATACTGTTAGGCACATGCCCCCAACATGTGTTGTCTTTACCTAGGACTTCATTTGATGGCAGTGTGCTACTAATAGACTTGCTGTTATCTCATGATGTTATATTTTGGCCATATTTAAAAACATTCAGTGGAAATACAAAATGATGAAAGCATGCAGGCAGGACTGAAAAGTTTTCTCTCAAAATATTCCTACTAATATTTTTTAAGTGCTTCTCATAGATTTCTGCAGTTTTTGATTTATGTCAGTGAACTGTAATGACGGAAAAAATGTGGTATGTTCAGGGGAAAAAAAAAATGTGGAAGGTATGTATGATTTCTTGAAAATGTTTTTACTGTCCATCAGCAAAAATTCCCAGGGGGGGGGGGGGGGGGGGGGCTACCATTAGCAAAACATTTGGGAAGAATTAGATTATTTTTCCACCAAAGCAATGTTCCCTTCATTACACAACGGTGTCACTTACCCTCCCCTTGTGCAAGTTTGATAGCCTTGTTCAGCCATCTTTTGTGGGTAAAAGAGAAACCTCTGGCCTGACTGAAAAGAATTCCACCAGGAGAAAAGGTGTTTACAGTCATAGGGAAGGAAATGCACAAAGTTTAATATTCAGAACAATGGCGTGTGTAGACTCCCTTGGATTAAACCTTGAAATCAGCATGAGAAATCGTTTCGTCTTTTACTTAAGTCATAACCTCTGCACATTATCATTTGTGGGCAGGGCACAGTGAAACTTTTGCACATGCCTTTGATTTAACAAATGATGTTTCATCACTGTCCAGTATGTGTAACTCTGTTGCAGAATGACACGTGTTATGATCTTGTGCTACTCTTGTCACAAATAATGTCTGATTATTCTGTGCGTAATTCTAATGCAAAATGATGTGAATGATTGTCATGTGTGTGTTATCTTCTTTCGGAATAACGTTGATTATGCCTTTGTGTGTAACCCTGTTACTAATGATGTGTATCATGTCCATTTGTGTAATCCTATTACAAAATGATGTTGTAGTGATGTCCATGTGTTTAATTCTTTCAGAAAATGATGTGTATGATGTCTACATGTGTGCTATTATTACAAAATAGAGCTTATTTTTGTTGTGTGAATGATCCCATGACCATGAAGTAATATTTTTTTGTTTTTTTTTCTGAATGCGACAGGTTTTGGTCCACCCATGTTGTCTCAGCCTCCCCCCGGCCTGATGCTGTCCATGCCCCAGAGAGGGAGGCAACCCCTGTTATCCAGCCACCTCCCCCATTCTCCAGCCGAGGGCCCCATCCTCTCTCTACTGCCCAGTCCATACCTCCTTTGGTCACTATGGTCTATAACCAAGTCCCACCCAGGCTCGTCACCCAGTCAACGCAGCCTATGCCAGTCAGTCATAGTGGTTCTGTCACTGACAAGCATTCAGCAGGCAGCCAATCAGTGACGAGCAAAGAGCCTGGTGGTCAGGATTGGGAGGACAAGGGGAAGGAAAGCACGGTGACGATGAAGTCTGCCACAGAGGCTTTCATCCCTTTGCAGGTGAGGGATGATGGGGAGAGGCAGGGGTGTGTGTGCTGCAGTCATTTTTTTGACACAGGGAGTTTCTCCATGGGAGTAGGGAACATCATTGCTGTGGATTTTAATACTGCACTCCTATGGGAGGTTAGGGTCTTTTTGCTCATGGAGTATATTAGTAGACATTTTTTGCATGGGGAAATAGGGCTGCTGTTCTTATAGAGTGTTGTAGACACATATCATTGCAGAATTGGACACTGATTTTTCCCTGTGGCAAGTTTGGCATCTCTTCTCACACAGTATGATAGATTATGCTTATGGGAACACTGGAAGCTTTCCCTGGGGGGAAAATAGCTGCTGTTTTCATAAAGTGGGCACAGTATTCCTGTAGATTTTAACTCAGCAGATTTCTATCCTAGAAAGTGGGCTGCTCTTCTCTTAAGGTATGGCACAAACTTGTGGAAAGTCTTTCAGTGGCTTGGGTGTGCAGACATTTTCATCTCGAAGTGTAAGGAAATCAGTTCATAGTCATCTCTGACCACAGATCACTCAAACGCATATATATGATTGTCCTGCATCCAAGGCAGCCCATACTTTGAGAAGGAATCTCTATCTGCCAACATGATTTTGTTCTGCAATGTAAGCCACCAGCAGACAGTCCTGCTGATATTCTCATCAGCACCCAATGAAAAACTGTTGAAAACTGCACAAGACAGTTGCTGAAGAATACCATAATCTTCATCTGATTCTGAAATCCATGAATTTTGAAGAGATCAGCAAGGCTATGCAGAAGGAGAGCCAACATTTCAAGCAGTGAAGAAAACAAAAATCCAGACAAACTGGTATGCACATGCTTGCATCAGTACCATTCTTCATTCTTTCCACATTCCTAAAACAATTCAGGACAAACTATCAGACCATGATAAAGACTGTGATACACTCCAAAGTGGTTGAATGGCGATTCCTAAAGCTTTTCAGCAGTGCGGAATGGGTCTTACATATGAGACTTGTCAGGGAATCACGAAAATAAAGAATTGTCTGTACGAGAAGGTCTAGATTCAGCACTTGGACAGAGTTGTAGAAACCAAAGTCAAATCTTCAACTCTGCTAGCTCCTCTGAACAATTGACACCACTACCCCATCAAACCTCTTGTGAAGTCAAACTTGACCTTACAGGACAATTTCTACCAGAAGAATTTGTGAGAGATGACTATTCAGGATTTCCTGATGTAGGAATAATGTGGAGCACAAGCACAAATACTGTCGTCCCAAAGCTCACGGCCATACCTGACAATGGAGCTGCTAGGGATGGCCAAAAGTTCACATAGTTCTCAAAATTCTTCATTTTTTGACTCTGCAGAGTTATACCCCTTTTTGTCCTAAGAAACTGATGGCATGGAAAAAATACAAGTACATGCTAGGGAAAACCATTTAGATTGCCCAAGTGGAAGGAATTGTGTGGCTCCATGAACTGTTCAAGTTCTGTAGTAACATTTGTGCCTGTTCACCCTTGAGCTCAGGCATGAGACCAGCGCAAGCGTTCTGTGGCAGAAAGGTGAAAGACCAAATTTCAAGAAGTCAAACACCAACCCAAGAAGTCTGAACAAAGCCTTCAAAAGCTGCAAAGTGTGTGCAGAGATCTGTCGCTATGACACAAGTGAATAAACAGGAGGAAGAGCACTCAGCTGATGACTGACTCTGTGCAAGTGAATCTCAGATCCAAGTTGGTGATACTGTTCTTGCCCTCCGGATGAGAAGAGAAGAAACGTGAGTCCATGTTGCTCTCCCAACACCTCTTGAACTTGCAGAAAGAAAGGCTTCCATGCTGACAGCAGGGGAAGATGAAAGGCAAATCACCTGCAATTCTTTCTTCAAGAAAGTCTCTAAGTCCTGTCTCTAACCAGCAGTGGAAAAATGGAATGCAAAAACGCTTTTCATTGACCTAGTTGACCCAGGTGAATCCCTTTAGCTCTGCAGTCTCAATCAAAAGTCAACAGAATGTTTAACTAGAACAATATTAAAAACTCTGCAGATTGCTAAGACTGCTTCACATGATAGAAATGAACAGACAGCTACAAGTGCAATGGAAGATTCAAGAGAAATGAGAGAAAAACATATTAATAGACCAAGAGAAACATTATGGGCATTTGCTTTCTGTTTTGTCAGACGCTTATCTCACAAGTATTTTATCATTTTAGATATGAATGCATTGCATTTTTATTGAAATGCTTGGTTCTCTACAGAGCTTGCATTGATTACTTCATGATTGAAATATGCACATCCAAATGCATGGAAAACAAGTTTGAGTCATTCAATTCTCACTTAAATTTCTTGACAGATATATTGCATGGTTCAGACACATTTTCTCTATTTCATTAGTATCATATTTCAGTCCAAGAAAAGGAGAGATGTAATGGCCAAGCACTTATGTTCAGTATTGATTCTTTTTGCATTAAAAAAAAAACATTATGTATCATTACAAACAAACTTCATGTAAGGGGATCTGATTTTTTCTTTTTATCATCAGTTGGTTTGACAATTCACAGGGATACTGGTTTTCAGACTGACTGTCTTTTTCATAGGTAAGTAACTGTAGCAGTAATGATGACAAGTATTGTACCATAAGCATGAAGAATTTTCATGCATTTTTTTCCCTTGATTTTCATGCAGAGTTTTCAGTTCTTCTGAGTTACAGGTTTCAAATATGTTTGGTGAAGATTTAAACTGAAAGCTTCTGAATTAAGTTGCAACAAAATAAAGCTCACTGATGCCAGGACCTATGTACCTTTTCCCCAAGATACAGAAGGACTAATGACCTGTGTCTGTTCTGTAGGTGACAGGAGGACTTATGACCCGTGTCCTGTTTTGTAAGGTACAAAAAGGATTACCTGTTCTGTAAGGTGTAGAAAGCTAGTGACCTGTGTCCTGTACTGTAAGGTGCAGAAGGACTAATGAGCCATGTGTGTTTCTGTAAAAGTACAGAAGTTATTACCCTTGTCCTCGTCTGTGAAGTACAGGAGGAGTAGTGACCCTTGTCCTGTTATGTCAGTTACAGAAGGACTAATGACCTGTGTCTTGTCCTGTCAGGTGTAGAAGACTAACAACCCTTGTGCTGTTCTGCAAAGGTACAGAAGGACTGATGACGCATGTCTGTTTTGCAGGGATACAGGAGGATTAATGACCACAGGCCTTTACTGTAAGTCACAGAACTAATAACTTTTGTCCTGTTCTGTAAGTCACAGAACTAATAACCTTTGTCCTGTCTTGTAAGAAACAAGGGGACTAATGACCTTTGCCCTGTTAAGTAAGGTTCACAGAGTGACTAATGACCTTTGTACTGTTGTGTATGGTTCATAGAGTGACTAATGACCTTTGTCCTGTTGTGTAAGGTTTCCACAAAGTGACTAATGACCTTTGTCCTGTTGTGTAAGGTTCACAAAGTGACTAATGACCCTTTGTCCTGTTGTGTAAGGTTCACAAAGTGACTAATGACCTTTGTCCTGTTGTGTAAGGTTCACAAAGTGACTAATGACCTTTGTCCTGTCGTGTAAGGTTCACAAAGTGACTTATGACCTTTGTCCTGTTGTGTAAGGTTCACAGAGTGGCTAATGACCTTTGTCCTGTTCTGTAAGGTTCACAGAGTGACCAATGACCTTTGTCCTGTTGTGTAAGGTTCATAGAGGGACTAATGATCTTTGTCATGTTTTGTAAGGTTCACAGGGTGACTAATGACCTTTGTCCTGTTTTGTAAGGTTCACAGAGTAGCGAATAACCTTTGTCCTGTTTTGTAAGGTTCACAGAGTGACTAATGACCTTTGTCCTGTTGTGTAAGATTCACAGAGGGACTAATGACCTTTGTCGTGTTGTATAAGGTTCACAGAGTGACTAATGACCTTTGTCCTGTTGTGTAAGGTTCACAGAGTGACTAATGACATTTGTCCTGTTGTGTAAAGTTCACAAAGTGACTAATGACCTTTGTCCTGTTCTGTAAGGTTCACAGAGTGACTAATGACCTTTGCCATGTTGTGTAAGGTTCACAGAGGGACTAATGACCTTGTCCTGTTGTGTAAGGTTCACAGAGGGACTAATGACCTTTGTCCTGTTCCGTAAGGTTCACACAGTGACCAGTGACTTTTGTCCTGTTTTGTAAGGTTCACAGAGTGACTAATACCTTTGTCCTGTTGTGAAAGGTTCACAGAGTGGCTAGTGACCTTTGTCCTGTTGTGTAAGGTTCACAGAGTGACTGATGACCTTTGTCATGTTGTGTAAGGTTCACAGAGTGACTAATAAGCTTTGTCCTGTTTTGAAAGGTTCACAGAGTGACTAATGACCTTTTTCCTGTTGTGTAAGGTTCACAGAGTGACTAATGACCTTTGTCCTGCTGTGTAAGGTTCACAGAGTGACCAATGACCTTTGTCCTGTTGTGTAAGGTTCACAGAGTGACTAATGACCTTTGTCCTGTTCTGTAAGGTTCACAGAGTGACCAGTGACCTTTGTCCTGTTGTGTAAGGTTCATAGAGGGACTAATGATCTTTGTCATGTTTTGTAAGGTTCACAGGGTGACTAATGACCTTTGTCCTGTTTTGTAAGGTTCACAGAGAGTAGCGAATAACCTTTGTCCTGTTTTGTAAGGTTCACAGAGTGACTAATGACCTTTGTCCTGTTGTGTAAGATTCACAGAGGGACTAATGACCTTTGTCGTGTTGTATAAGGTTCACAGAGTGACTAATGACCTTTGTCCTGTTGTGTAAGGTTCACAGAGTGACTAATGACATTTGTCCTGTTGTGTAAAGTTCACAAAGTGACTAATACCTTTGTCCTGTTCTGTAAGGTTCACAGAGTGACTAATGACCTTTGCCATGTTGTGTAAGGTTCACAGAGGGGACTAATGACCTTTGTCCTGTTGTGTAAGGTTCACAGAGTGGACTAATGACCTTTGTCCTGTTCCGTAAGGTTCACACAGTGACCAGTGACTTTTGTCCTGTTTTGTAAGGTTCACAGAGTGACTATACCTTTGTCCTGTGTGAAAGGTTCACAGAGTGGCTAGTGACCTTTGTCCTGTTGTGTTATGTTCACAGAGTGACTGATGACCTTTGTCATGTTGTGTAAGGTTCACAGAGTGACTAATAAGCTTTGTCCTGTTTTGAAAGGTTCACAGAGTGACTAATGACCTTTTTCCTGTTGTGTAAGGTTCACAGAGTGACTAATGACCTTTGTCCTGCTGTGTAAGGTTCACAGAGTGACCAATGACCTTTGTCCTGTTGTGTAAGGTTCACAGAGTGACTAATGACCTTTGTCCTGCTGTGTAAGGTTCACAGAGTGACCAATGACCTTTGTCCTGTTGTGTAAGGTTCACAGAGTGACTAATGACCTTTGTCCTGTTGTGTAAGGTTCACAGAGTGACTAATGACATTTGTCCTGTTGTGTAAAGGTTCACAAAGTGACTAATGACCTTTGTCCTGTTCTGTAAGGTTCACAGAGGGACTAATGACCTTTGCCATGTGTGTAAGGTTCACAGAGGGACTAATGACCTTTGTCCTGTTGTGTAAGTTCACAGAGGGACTAATGACCTTTGTCCTGTTCCGTAAGGTTCACACTGTGACAGTGACTTTTGTCCTGTTTTGTAAGGTTCACAGAGTGACTAATACCTTTGTCCTGTTGTGAAAGGTTCACAGAGTGGCTAGTGACCTTTGTCCTGTTGTGTAAGGTTCACAGAGTGACTGATGACCTTTGTCATGTTGTGTAAGGTCACAGAGAGTGACTAATAACCTTTGTCCTGTTTGAAAGGTTTCATAGAGTGACTAATGACTTTTTCCTGTTGTGTAAGGTTCACAGAGTGACTAATGACCTTTGTCCTGCTGTGTAAGGTTCACAGAGTGACCAATGACCTTTGTCCTGTTGTGTAAGGTTCACAGAGTGACTAATGACCTTTGTCCTGTTCTGTAAGGTTCACAGAGTGACCAAATGATCTTTGTCCTGTTGTGTAAGGTTCACAAAGTGACTAATGACCTTTGTCCTGTTTTGTAAGGTTCACAGAGTGACTAATGACCTTTGTCCTGTTGTGTAAGGTTCACAGAGTGACTAATGACCTTTGTCCTGTGTTGTGTGAGGTTCACAGAGTGATTAATGACCTTTGACCTGCTGTGTAAGGTTCACAGAGTGGCTAATACCTTTTGTCCAGTTTTGTAAGGTTCACAGGGTGACTAATGACCTTTGTCATGTTTTGGAAGGTTCACAGAGTGACTTAGGACCTTTTTCCTGTTTTGTAAGGTTCACAGAGTGACTAATGACATTTGTCCTGTTCTGTAAGGTTCACAGAGGGACTAATGACCTTTGTCCTGTTCTGTAAGGTTCACACAGTGACCAGTGACCTTTGTCCTGTTTTGTAAGGTTCACACAGTGACTAATGACCTTGTCCTGTTTTGTAAGGTTCACAGAGGGACTAATGACTTTTGTCCTGTTTTGTAAGGTTCACAGAGTGACTAATGCCTGTGTCCTGTTCTGTAAGGTTCATAGAGTGACTAATGTTCTGTAAGGAATGGGTTTATTGACATTTGTCTTGTTCAGAAAGAAACAGGACTATTGTTCTGTTCAATAAGATACAGAAGGGCTGTTGTCCTTTTTTCCTGTTCAGAAAGATACAGGACTATTGTCCTTTGTCCTGTTCAGTAAGATACTAAAAGACTGTTAGGCTTTTTTCTGTTCAATAAGATACGGAAGGACTATTTACCTTGTTATGTTCAGTAAGATACGGAAGGGACTATTTACCATTGTTCTGTTCAGTAACGTATAGAAGGACTATTGTCCTTTGCCCTGTTCAGTAAGATACTGAAAGACTTAGTTTTTTTTCCTGTTCAGTAAGATACAGAAGGACTATTTACTTTGACCTGTTCTGTAAGATACGGAAGGACTGTTTACCTTGACCTGTTCAGTAACATATAGAAGGACTGTTGTCCTTGTCTTGTTCAGTAAGATGCAGGACTGTTGTCTTTGTCCTGTTCAGTAAACATATAGAAGGACTGTTGTCTTTGTCTTTGTTCAGTAAGATGCAGGACTGTTGTCCTTTGTCCTGTTCGTAAGATACCAGAAGGACTATTTACCTTTGTCTTGTACTGTAAGGTGCGGGAACTACAAAGCCCAAGTCTGTTCTGTACAGTGTAAAAGGATTCATGAACATTATCCTGTTCTGTAAGATAAGGACTTGCAAATCTTTTTTCAAGTTCTGCAAATGCAGGACTAGTGACTCTTGTACTGTGCTATAAGGTACTAGACTGAAGACCCCTTTCAGGAGAAACTAATGACTCATGTCTGTTCTGTAAAGCACAGAAGAACTGAGTCTTTGTCCTGTTCTGTAAGGTACAGGACTCATGACTCTTTTCTAGTTCTGTAAGGTACAAAAGGACTAATGACTCTTTTCTAGTTCTGTAAGGTACAGAAAAACTAATGACTCTTGTCTAGTTCTGTAAGGTACAGAAGGACTAATGACTCTTTTCTAGTTCTGTAAGGTACAGAAGGACTAATGACTCTTGTCTACGTTCGTAAGGTACAGAAGGACTAACGACTCTTGTCTAGCTAGTTCTGTAAGGTACAGAAGGATAATGGGACTAATGACTCTTTTCTAGTTCTGTAAGGTACAGAAAAACTAATGACTCTTTTAGTTCTGTAAGGTACAGAAGGACTAATGACTCTTTTCTAGTTCTGTAAGGTACAGAAGGACTAATGACTCTTGTCTAGTTCTGTAAGGTACAGAAGGACTAATGAACTCTTTTCTAGTTCGTAAGGTACAGAAGGACTAATGACTCTTGTCTATTTTCTGTAGGTACGAAGGCTAATGGCTCTGGATCTTTGCTAGTCGCTGGGGGTGGAGGGCAGGGGAGAGGTTGTTGGCATGGCTCTGTTGGTGGACGGTGGAGGGTAGCACCTGCTGATGGTGCCCTTCCGCAGACTCCGCTGCGCTGGAGGGGGGGGATGCTTTTCAGGCGTCTCCTCTTTCCTCCGCTGTTTCTGTGTGACCTGAAAACAGGATATGGGTCATCACTCTTCCCATACCATACTTTACAGAACAGGATAAGGGTCGATAGTCTTCCCATGCTTTACAGAACAGGATAAGGGTCGACAGTCTTCCCATGCTTTACAGAACAGGATAAGGGTCAATATTCTTCCCATACTTTACAAAAAACAAAGAAAGGGTCACTAGTCCTTCTGTACCTTATAGAACTGGAAAAAGAGTCATTAGTCCTTCTGTACCTTACAGAACTAGACAAGAGTCATTAGTCCTTCTGTACCTTACAGAAATAGACAAAGAGTCATTAGTCCTTCTGTACCTTACAGAACTAGAAAAGAGAGTCATTAGTCCTTCTGTACCTTACAGAAACTAGACAAGAGTCATTAGTCCTTCTGTACCTTACAGAAACTAGAAAAGAGTCATTAGTCCTTCTGTACCTTACAGAACTAGAAAAGAGTCATTAGTTTTTCTGTACCTTACAGAACTAGAAAAGAGTCATTAGTCCTTCTGTACCTTACAGAACTAGACAAGAGTCGTTTAGTCCTTCTGTACCTTACAGAAGAGACAAGAGTCATTAGTCCTTCTGTACCTTACAGAACTAGAAAAGAGTCATTAGTCCTTCTGTACCCTTACAGAACTAGACAAGAGTCATTAGTTTTTCTGTACCTTACAGAACTAGAAAAGAGTCATTAGTCCTTTTGTACCTTACAGAACTAGAAAAGAGTCATGAGTCCTGTACCTTACAGAACAGGACAAAGACTCAGTTCTTCTGTGCTTTACAGAACAGACATGAGTCAGTCATTAGTTCTCCTGAAAGGGGTCTTTCAGTCTAGTACCTTATAGCACAGTACAAGAGTCACTAGTCCTGCATTTTGCAGAACTTGAAAAAAGATTTGCAAGTCCTTATCTTACAGAACAGGATAATGTTCATGAATCCTTTTACACTGTACAGAACAGACTTGGCTTTGTAGTCCCGCACCTTACAGTACAAGACAAAGGTAAATAGTCCTTCTGTATCTTACTGAACAGGACAAAGGACAACAGTCCTGCATCTTACTGAACAAGACAAAGGGACAACAGTCCTTCTATATGTTACTGAACAGGACAAAGGACAACAGTCCTGCATCTTACTGAACAAGACAAAGGACAACAGTCCTTCTATATGTTACTGAACAGGTCAAAGGTAAACAGTCCTTCCGTATCTTACAGAACAGGTCAAAGGTAAATAGTCCTTCTGTATCTTACTGAACAGGAAAAAAAAAACTAAAGTCTTTCAGTATCTTACTGAACAGGGCAAAGGACAATAGTCCTTCTATACGTTACTGAACAGAACAATGGTAAATAGTCCTTCCGTATCTTACTGAACATAACAAAGGTAAATAGTCCTTCCGTATCTTATTGAACAGAAAAAAGCCTAACAGTCTTTTAGTATCTTACTGAACAGGACAAAGGACAATAGTCCTGTATCTTTCTGAACAGGAAAAAAGGACAACAGCCCTTCTGTATCTTATTGAACAGAACAATATAGTCCTGTTTCTTTCTGAACAAGACAAATGTCAATAAACCCATTCCTTACAGAACATTAGTCACTCTATGAACCTTACAGAACAGGACACAGGCCATTAGTCACTCTGTGAACCTTACAAAACAGGACAAAAGTCATTAGTCCCTCTGTGAACCTTACAAAACAGGACA
The DNA here is from genome assembly GCA_016801955.1 of Conus betulinus. NCBI lineage: Eukaryota > Metazoa > Mollusca > Gastropoda > Neogastropoda > Conidae > Conus > Conus betulinus. The sequence goes on along the minus strand of JADBJO010028698.1, from coordinate 8,308 downwards.
AAGGTCATTAGTCACTGTGTGAACCTTACAAAACAGGACAAAGGTCACTGGTCACTGTGTGAACCTTACAGAAACAGGACAAAGGTCATTAGTCCCTCTGTGAACCTTACAGAACAGGACAAATGTCATTAGTCACTCTGTGAACCTTACAAAAAACAGGAAAAGGGTCCTAAGTCACTCTGTGAACCTTCCAAAACATGACAAAGGTCATTAGTCACCCTGTGAACCTTACAAAACTGGACAAAGGTTATTAGCCACTCTGTGAACCTTACACAGCAGGTCAAAGGTCATTAATCACTCTGTGAACCTCACACAACAGGACAAAGGTCATTAGTCACTCTGTGAACCTTACACAACAGGACAAAGGTCATTAGTCACTCTGTGAACCTTACAAAACAGGACAAAGGTCATTAGTCACTTTGTGAACCTTACACAACAGGACAAAGATCATTGGTCACTCTGTGAACCTTACAGAACAGGACAAAGGTCATTAGTCACTCTGTGAACCTTACACAACAGGACAAAGGTCATTGGTCACTCTGTGAACCTTACACAGCAGGACAAAGGTCATTAGTCACTCTGTGAACTTACACAACAGGAAAAGGTCATTAGTCACTCTATGAACCTTTCAAAACAGGACAAAGGTTATTAGTCACTCTGTGAACCTTACACAACATGACAAAGGTCATCAGTCACTCTGTGAACCTTACACAACAGGACAAAGGTCACTAGCCACTCTGTGAACCTTTCACAACAGGACAAAGGTATTAGTCACTCTGTGAACCTTACAAAACAGGACAAAAGTCACTGGTCACAGTGTGAACCTTACGGAACAGGACAAAGGTCATTAGTCCCTCTGTGAACCTTACACAACAGGACAAAGGTCATTAGTCCCTCTGTGAACCTTACACAACATGGCAAAGGTCATTAGTCACTCTGTGAACCTTACAGAACACAGGACAAAGGTCATTAGTCACTCTGTGAACTTTACAACAGGACAAATGTCATTAGTCACTCTGTGAACCTTACACAACAGGACAAAGGTCATTAGTCACTCTGTGAACCTTACACAACAGGACAAAGGTCATTGGTCACTCTGTGAACCTTACACAGCAGGACAAAGGTCATTAGTCACTCTGTGAACCTTACACAACAGGACAAAGGTCATTGGTCACTCTGTGAACCTTTACACAGCAGGACAAAGGTCATTAGTCACTCTGTGAACCTTTACACAACAGGAAAAAAGGTCATTAGTCACTCTGTGAACCTTTCAAAACAGGACAAAGCTTATTAGTCACTCTGTGAACCTTACACAACATGACAAAGGTCATCAGTCACTCTGTGAACCTAACACAACAGGACAAAGGTCACTAGCCACTCTGTGAACCTTTCACAACAGGACAAAGGTATTAGTCACTCTGTGAACCTTACAAAAAACAGACAAAAGTCACTGGTCACTGTGTGAACCTTACGGAACAGGACAAAGGTCATTAGTCCCTCTGTGAACCTTACACAACAGGACAAAGGTCATTAGTCCCTCTGTGAACCTTACACAACATGGCAAAAGGTCATTAGTCACTCTGTGAACCTTACAGAACAGGACAAAGGTTATTAGTCACTTTGTGAACTTTACACAACAGGACAAATGTCATTAGTCACTCTGTGAACCTTACACAACAGGACAAAGGTCATTAGTCACTCTGTGAACCTTATACAACACGACAAAGGTCATTAGTCCCTCTGTGAATCTTACACAACAGGACAAAGGTCATTAGTCACTCTGTGAACCTTACAAAACAGGACAAAGTTATTTCGCTACTCTGTGAACCTTACAAAAACAGGACAAAGGTCATTAGTCACCCTGTGAACCTTACAAAACATGACAAAGATCATTAGTCCCTCTATGAACCTTACACAACAGGACAAAGGTCATGGTCACTCTGTGAACCTACACAAACAGGACAAAGGTCATTAGTCACTCTGTGAACCTTACACAACAGGACAAAGGTCATTGGTCACTCTGTGAACCTTACACAGCAGGACAAAGGTCATTAGTCACTCTGTGAACCTTACACAACAGGAAAAAGGTCATTAGTCACTCTGTGAACCCTTCAAAAACAGGACAAAAGCTTATTAGTCACTCTGTGAACCTTACACAACATGACAAAGGTCATCAGTCACTCTGTGAACCTTACACAACAGGACAAAGGTCACTAGCCACTCTGTGAACCTTTCACAACGACAAAGGTATTAGTCACTCTGTGAACCTTACAAAAAACAGGACAAAAGTCACTGGTCACTGTGTGAACCTTACGGAACAGGACAAAGGTCATTAGTCCCTCTGTGAACCTTACACAACAGGACAAAGGTCATTAGTCCCTCTGTGAACCTTACACAACATGGCAAAGGTCATTAGTCACTCTGTGAACCTTACAGAACAGGACAAAAGGTCATTAGTCACTTTGTGAACTTTACACAACAGGACAAAGTCATTAGTCACTCTGTGAACCTTACACAACAGGACAAAGGTCATTAGTCACTCTGTGAACCTTATACAACACGACAAAGGTCATTAGTCCTCTCTGTGAATCTTACACAACAGGACAAAGGTCATTAGTCACTCTGTGAACCTTACAAAACAGGACAAAGGGTTATTCGCTACTCTGTGAACCTTACAAAACAGGACAAAGGTCATTAGTCACCCTGTGAACCTTACAAACATGACAAAGATCATTAGTCCCTCTATGAACCTTACACAACAGGACAAAGGTCATTGGTCACTCTGTGAACCTTACAGAACAGGACAAAGGTCATTAGCCACTCTGTGAACCTTACACAACAGGACAAAGGTCATAAGTCACTTTGTGAACCTTACACGACAGGACAAAGGTCATTAGTCACTTTGTGAACCTTACACAACAGGACAAAGGTCATTAGTCACTTTGTGAACCTACACAACAGGACAAAGGTCATTAGTCACTTTGTGAACCTTACACAACAGGACAAAGGTCATTAGTCACTTTGTGAACCTTACACAACAGACAAAAAAGGTCATTAGTCACTCTATGAACCATACACAACAGTACAAAGGTCATAGTCACTCTGTGAACCTTACTTAACAGGGCAAAGGTCATTAGTCCCCTTGTTTCTTACAAGACAGGACAAAGGTTATTAGTTCTGTGACTTACAGAACAGGACAAAAGTTATTAGTTCTGTGACTTACAGTAAAGGCCTGTGGTCATTAATCCTCCTGTATCCTGCAAAACAGACATGCGTCATCAGTCCTTCTGTACCTTGCAGAACAGCACAAGGGTTGTTAGTCTTTACACCTGACCTGACAGGACAAGACACAGGTCATTAGTCCTTCTGTAACTGACATAACAGGACAAGGGTCACTACTCCTCCTGTACTTCACAGACGAGGGACAAGGGTAATAAATTCTGTACTTTTACAGAACACACATGGCTCATTAGTCCTTCTGCACCTTACAGTACAGGACACAGGTCACTAGCTTTCTACACCTTACAGAACAGGTAATCCTTTTTGTACCTTACAAAACAGGACACGGGTCATAAGTCCTCCTGTCACCTACAGAACAGACACAGGTCATTAGTCCTTCTGTATCTTGGGGAAAAGGTACATAGGTCCTGGCATCAGTGAGCTTTATTTTGTTGCAACTTAATTCAGAAGCTTTCAGTTTAAATCTTCACACCAAACATATTTGAAACCTGTAACTCAGAAGAACTGAAAACTCTGCATGAAAATCAAGGAAAAAAATGCATGAAAATTCTTCATGCTTATGGTACAATACTTGTCATCATTACTGCTACAGTTACTTACCTATGAAAAGACAGTCAGTCTGAAAACCAGTATCCCTGTGAATTGTCAAACCAACTGATGATAAAAAGAAAAAATCAGATCCCCTTACATGAAGTTTGTTTGTAATGATACATAATGTTTTTTTTTAATGCAAAAAGAATCAATACTGAACATAAGTGCTTGGCCATTACATCTCTCCTTTTCTTGGACTGAAAATATGATACTAATGAAATAGAGAAAATGTGTCTGAACCATGCAATATATCTGTCAAGAAATTAAGTGAGAATTGAATGACTCAAACTTGTTCCATGCATTTGGATGTGCATATTTCAATCATGAAGTAATCAATGCAAGCTCTGTAGAGAACCAAGCATTTCAATAAAAATGCAATGCATTCATATCTAAAATGATAAAATACTTGTGAGATAAGCGTCTACAAAACAGAAAGCAAATGCCCATAATGTTTCTCTTGGTCTATTAATATGTTTCTCTCATTTCTCTTGAATCTTCCATTGCACTTGTAGCTGTCTGTTCATTTCTATCATGTGAAGCAGTCTTAGCAATCTGCAGAGTTTTTAATATTGTTCTAGTTAAACATTCTGTTGACTTTTGATTGAGACTGCAGAGCTAAAGGGATTCACCTGGGTCAACTAGGTCAATGAAAAGCGTTTTTGCATTCCATTTTTCCACTGCTGGTTAGAGACAGGACTTAGAGACTTTCTTGAAGAAAGAATTGCAGGTGATTTGCCTTTCATCTTCCCCTGCTGTCAGCATGGAAGCCTTTCTTTCTGCAAGTTCAAGAGGTGTTGGGAGAGCAACATGGACTCACGTTTCTTCTCTTCTCATCCGGAGGGCAAGAACAGTATCACCAACTTGGATCTGAGATTCACTTGCACAGAGTCAGTCATCAGCTGAGTGCTCTTCCTCCTGTTTATTCACTTGTGTCATAGCGACAGATCTCTGCACACACTTGCAGCTTTTGAAGGCTTTGTTCAGACTTCTTGGGTTGGTGTTTGACTTCTTGAAATTTGGTCTTTCACCTTCTGCCACAGAACGCTTGCGCTGGTCTCATGCCTGAGCTCAAGGGTGAACAGGCACAAATGTTACTACAGAACTTGAACAGTTCATGGAGCCACACAATTCCTTCCACTTGGGCAATCTAAATGGTTTTCCTAGCATGTACTTGTATTTTTCCATGCCATCAGTTTCTTAGGACCAAAAGGGGTATAACTCTGCAGAGTCAAAAAATGAAGAATTTTGAGAACTATGTGAACTTTTGGCCATCCCTAGCAGCTCCATTGTCAGGTATGGCCGTGAGCTTTGGGACGACAGTATTTGTGCTTGTGCTCCACATTATTCCTACATCAGGAAATCCTAAATAGTCATCTCTCACAAATTCTTCTGGTAGAAATTGTCCTGTAAGGTCAAGTTTGACTTCACAAGAGGTTTGATGGGGTAGTGGTGTCAATTGTTCAGAGGAGCTAGCAGAGTTGAAGATTTGACTTTGGTTTCTACAACTCTGTCCAAGTGCTGAATCTAGACCTTCTCGTACAGACAATTCTTATTTTCGTGATTCCCTGACAAGTCTCATATGTAAGACCCATTCCGCACTGCTGAAAAGCTTTAGGAATCGCCATTCAACCACTTTGGAGTGTATCACAGTCTTTATCATGGTCTGATAGTTTGTCCTGAATTGTTTTAGGAATGTGGAAAGAATGAAGAATGGTACTGATGCAAGCATGTGCATACCAGTTTGTCTGGATTTTTGTTTTCTTCACTGCTTGAAATGTTGGCTCTCCTTCTGCATAGCCTTGCTGATCTCTTCAAAATTCATGGATTTCAGAATCAGATGAAGATTATGGTATTCTTCAGCAACTGTCTTGTGCAGTTTTCAACAGTTTTCATTGGGTGCTGATGAGAATATCAGCAGGACTGTCTGCTGGTGGCTTACATTGCAGAACAAAATCATGATGTTGGCAGATAGAGATTCCCTTCTCAAAGTATGGGCTGCCTTGGATGCAGGACAATCATATATATGCGTTTGAGTGATCTGTGGTCAGAGATGACTATGAACTGATTTCCTTACACTTCGAGATGAAAATGTCTGCACACCCAAGCCACTGAAAGACTTTCCACAAGTTGTGCCATACCTTAAGAGAAAGAGCAGCCCACTTTCTAGGATAGAAATCTGCTGAGTTAAAAATCTACAGGAATACTGTGCCCACTTTATGAAAACAGCAGCTATTTTCCCCCCAGGGAAAGCTTCCAGTGTTCCCATAAGCATAATCTATCATACTGTGTGAGAAGAGATGCCAAACTTGCCACAGGGAAAAATCAGTGTCCAATTCTGCAATGATAATGTCTACAACACTCTATAAGAACAGCAGCCCTATTTCCCCATGCAAAAAAAAGTCTACTAATATACTCCATGAGCAAAAAAGACCCTAACCTCCCATAGGAGTGCAGTATTAAAATCCACAGCAATGATGTTCCCTACTCCCATGGAGAAACTCCCTGTGTCAAAAAAATGACTGCAGCACACACACACCCTGCCTCTCCCCATCAGCCCTCACCTGCAAAGGGATGAAAGCCTCTGTGGCAGACTTCATCGTCACCGTGCTTTCCTTCCCCTGTCCTCCCAATCCTGACCACCAGGCTCTTTGCTCGTCACTGATTGGCTGCCTGCTGAATGCTTGTCAGTGACAGAACCACTATGACTGACTGGCATAGGCTGCGTTGACTGGGTGACGAGCCTGGGTGGGACTTGGTTATAGACCATAGTGACCAAAGGAGGTATGGACTGGGCAGTAGAGAGAGGATGGGGCCCTCGGCTGGAGAATGGGGGAGGTGGCTGGGATAAACAGGGGTTGCCTCCCTCTCTGGGGCATGGACAGCATCAGGCCTGGGGGAGGCTGAGACAACATGGGTGGACCAAAACCTGTCGCATTCAGAAAAGAAAAAACAAAAAACATTACTTCATGGTCATGGGATCATTCACACAACAAAAAATAAGCTCTTTTTGTAATAATAGCACACATGTAGACATCATACACATCATTTTCTGAAAGAATTAAACACATGGACATCACTACAACATCATTTTGTAATAGGATTACACAAATGGACATGATACACATCATTAGTAACAGGGTTACACACAAAGGCATAATCAACGTTATTCCGAAAGAAGATAACACACATGACAATCATTCACATCATTTTGCATTAGAATTACGCACAGAATAATCAGACATTATTTGTGACAAGAGTAGGCACAAGATCATAACACGTGTCATTCTGCAACAGAGTTACACATACTGGACAGTGATGAACATCATTTGTTAAATCAAAGGCATGTGCAAAAGTTTCACTGCCCTGCCCACAAATGATAATGTGCAGAGGTTATGACTTAAGTAAAAGACGAAACGATTTCTCATGCCCATTTCAAGGTTTAATCCAAGGGAGTCTACACACGCCATTGTTCTGAATATTAAACTTTGTGCATTTCCTTCCCTATGACTGTAAACCTTTTCTCCTGGTGGAATTCTTTTCAGTCAGGCCAGAGGTTTCTCTTTTACCACAAAAGATGGCTGAACTGAACAAGGCTATCAAACTTGCACAAGGGGAGGTAAGTGACACCGTTGTGTCTATGTAATGAAGGGAACATTGCTTTGGTGGAAAAATAATCTAATCTTCCCAAATGTTTGCTAATGGTAGCCCCCCCCCCCCCCCCCCATAGATGGTCAGGCTATAAACAACATGAACTGGGAATTTTTGCTGATGGACAGTAAAAAACATTTTCAAGAAATCATACATACCTTCCACATTTTTTTTCCCTGAACATACCACATTTTTCCGTCATTACAGTTCACTGACATAAATCAAAAACTGCAGAAATCTATGAGAAGCACTTAAAAAATATTAGTAGGAATATTTTGAGAGAAAAACTTTTCAGTCCTGCCTGCATGCTTTCATCATTTTGTATTTCCACTGAATGTTTTTAAATATGGCCAAAATATAACATCATGAGATAACAGCAAGTCTATTAGTAGCACACTGCCATCAAATGAAGTCCTAGGTAAAAGACAACACATGTGGGGCATGTGCCTAACAGTATGCGTGCATACACATTCAGTCATTCAAGTCAGTCAATCCCCTGACCGCTGGGGTCGTTGGGGGGGACGTGATGAGACAGCTGTCGTTCCTCTCCAGGCTCTTCTGTTGGTGGCTGTCTTGAGGAGATCTGGCATGGTCATTTCACACACACTAAAAGTCCAATCATTATGTCAACAACATCCTGGAGTAAAGCACCAACACATACCCAATCCCCTTGAGAGTCACTCAGGGTCTTCCATTATCATCCCCCTATACACCCTCCCCCCACCCCCACCACCACATCAACAAGCAACCCGTCTAAATCACAGGCTAATCCTTGTCAACGCTTAAGTCCCAGGTCCACTCATGCATCATGGGATTGGAGACGAGGCTG
>JADBJO010028697.1:17500-19842 GCA_016801955.1 Conus betulinus | reverse complement strand
AAAAGATCTGTAAGTGATGTGTGTTTGTGGCCAGTTTTAGGAATTTTGATTTCACTTCTTTTCCACGTAATGCATACTGGAAAATGGTCGCTGCATCCATTCAAGGCACACATTTCTCTATGACGTTTTGTGGTTCAGAAAGATAGATGTGGTCAATTAATGTTTTGCTAGTGAGTGTTACTCTGGTTGGCATGTCTATAATTTGGGATAAATTGTATGAGGTAGTCCTATCTGACCATGATGTTTGGCCCTTCAATAGATCAATGTTGAAATCACCTAAAAGTATTAATTCTGTGGCATCAAGCGATGCTGAATCCATCATGGCTGTAAACTTGTCCATCCAACCAGCATTTTCGGCTGGGTTTCGATACACAAATCCTATTTTGATGGGTTTTGTTCTCTTTAACTTGATTACTGACCAAACTGCTTCAATTCCAAAACTTTCAAGATCATACAAATGTTGGGCATTTAATGTTTCATGAACGTAAAGTAATATGCCTGCAGATTTAGATTCGGTGGGATCTCTGCATATAACATTGTAGCCAGAGATTAAGACAGCGGCATCAGGGACATTATCTCAAGGGGGGAGAGGTAACAGAACAAAAAACATTTCCCTCTTCCTTTCCTGCAAACAAATAGTACACTTTCATTCCGAGTGTGTATCAAATCCAAAGTTAACAAAAACAAATAAATTCGTAACATTTCGTTATGTCCTCACCTCACGCACAGGCACTTTCTGTTCCACTGTACAGCTTATAATGAAGTGCGGACACATTGTTCATTTTTCCAGCTAGATATAGCGAAAAGACAAAATGTCGCTGGCGTGTTATCATCAGATGATGAACTTGCAATTAAATCATTTGCGAAATTCATCGCGGAAGCATTGAAAATTAGGCAAATGAAGGATAGTGAAGTTTAAGATAATACATTATAAGAGATATCTGAATGAATATTATCATTCATCGCATGTGGAAGAGATCAGTAAAATACAGTGACATCATTCATTTGAGTGGATGGTCGAGTCAGTCTTTTTTTTTTTTTTTTTTTTTCCCCCCAAGTTGAAGAGATCCGTAAAATACAATGTCATCATTTGATTGAGTGGATGGTCGAGTCAGTCTTAAGGTGTGTATGTGTGTGTGTGTGTGTGTGTTGTGTGTGTGAGAGAGAGAGAGAGAGAGAGAGAGAGAGAGAGAGAGAGAGAGAGAGAGAGAGAGATTCCCCACCTCCCCTTCCCCCCCCCCCCCCAACCTTCCTCAAGCCTTTCCCACCAACTCCCCCCCCCCCCCCCCCCCCCCCCCCCCCCCCCCCCCCCCCCCCCCCCCCCCTAGCCCTTCTCCACAGTCCCTGACAAATCTAAGGGATGTGTTGCAAGGGGAAGAGGCCCGGACACTTAGTCACGTGCTTCGAAGGTTTCGAAGCTACTTCGCGCGTGATCTCATCTATGTTTCAAGATTTCGCATCCTCCACCAATGAACGGCGCCGCATGTAAACACGTGACGATACCCGCCATCGCAAACGAACAGCGTAGAACTGAATTGATGTGCACCGTTGGCCGCTAAACTGGAAAGGTGCAAAAGAAATGCCTGAAGACTTGTAGTTCTAAAGTGTCAGCTGCTTCTTTGAATAATGCCAGTTTCGCCAACAAACACTGTGGAGTGACCTAAGTCTTTAGAAAAAGAAAAATCCTGGGTCATGTTGATGGGATGAAAGAACAGAGCTCTGCGTGAATCGTCACAGCAATTTGAGCAAAGCAATGCAACCCGAAAGATGTGACCGTCTTGATTGACCTATACCTTGTTGGAGGTAAAACTTTTTTGAAAATTGTTTTTGCTGGATATTTTCCGTTTCACCCCCCCCCCCCCACCCCACCCAATCCCCTCCCCTTTCTACGACCCCCCCCCCCCCCCCTCCCTGCCGGCGGCCCCTTCATGTCACCACTCCACAAACTTTCAAATACTAATTCAAGATACTGTCATTGTGCTTTGCAGATGTCAAAGGAAGCTGGTCAACCTCGAAGCTCATGCCTTCTTTGTTTTAGTGTCCACAGTCGTCATGCTGATTGTTCTGACACTTTTGTGACGGTGTATGACCATTTTTTAGCCCGCCATAAAGATAACCATACTCCAACTTCGGGGAAAGTGCATGCTATGTGTAACGTGTCATCCATACCAACGGCCAAATTGGCCATCTCTTCCGAAAGTTGATGATGGGGTTTTACGTGTGTGCAAGATGTTATGCGTGCTTTCACACACGGAACTAAAGTTTATAGTCTCATTTGAAGGACTGTATGGGAAGTGGAGACGGAAACTTCAAGGGAAAAATCCCCCAGTACTGAAACGGTC